>JANJGN010002027.1:0-91826 GCA_026770705.1 Isurus oxyrinchus
AAAACAGATTTAAACAGAGTTAAACTGAGGCAAACAGAGTTAAACAGAGTTAAACAGAGGCATACAGAGTTAAACAGATTTAAACAGAGGCAAACAGAGTTAAACAGCCTTAAACCGAGACAAACAGAGTTAAATAGAGTTACACAGAGGCAAGCAGAGTTAAACAGAGGCAAACAGAGTTAAACAGCGTTAAATAGTGGCAAATAGAGTTAAACGGAGATAAACATAGGCAAACAGAGTTAAACAGTGTTAAACAGTGGCAAACCAAGGGAAAATGAGTGAAACAGAGTTAAACAGAGGCATACAGAGTTAAACAGTGTTAAACAGAGGCAAACAGAGTTAAACAGAGTTAAACAGAGGCATACAGAGTTAAACAGATTTAAACAGAGGCAAACAGAGTTAAACAGCCTTAAACCGAGACAAACAGAGTTAAATACAGTTATACAGAGGCAAACAGAGTTAAACAGAGTTAAACAGAGGCAAACAGTTTTAAACAGAGTTAAACAGAGGCAAACAGATTTAAACAGATTTAAACAGAGGCAAACAGAGTTAATCAGCCTTAAACCGAGACAAACAGAGTTAAATAGAGTTATACAGAGGCAAGCAGAGTTAAACAGAGGCAAACAGAGTTAAACATTGTTAAACAGAGGCAAACCAAGGGAAAATGAGTGAAGCAGAGTTAAACAGAGGCATACAGAGATAAACAGAGTTAAACAGAGTTGAACAGAGGCAAACAGAGTTAAAAAGAGTTAAACATAGGCAAACAGATTTAAACAGAGTTAAACTGAGGGCAAACAGAGTTAAAAGGAGTTAAACATAGGCAGACAGATTTAAACAGAGTTAAACAGGGGCAAACAGAGTTAAACATAGGCAGACAGAGTTAAACAGATTTAAACAGAGGCAAACAGAGTTAAACAGGGGCAAACAGAGTTAAACAGAGGCAAACAGAGTTAAACAGCGTTAAACAGAAGGAAACAGAGTTAAATAGAGTTAAACAGAGGGAAACAGAGTTAAAAAGAGTTAAACAGAAGCAAACAGAGTTCAATAGAGTTAAACAGTACGCTGCAGATTTAAAGAGAGTTAAACAGAGGCAAACAGAGTGAAACAGCGTTTAACAGAGGCAAACAGAGTTAAATAGATTTAAATAGAGTTAAACAGAGGCGAACAGAGTTAGAAAGAGTTAAACAGAGGCAAACAGAGTTCAATAGAATTAAACAGAACTCAGCAGAGTTAAACAGAGTTAAAATGAGGCAAACAGAGTTAAACAGATGCAAACAGAGGGAAACAGATTGACACAGAGTTAAACAGAGGCGTACAGTGTAAAACACAGTTGAACAGAAACAAAAAGAGTTTAATAGATTGAAATAGAGGCAAACAGAGTTGAACAGTAATAAACAGTGTTCAACAGAGTTAAACTGATTTAAACAGAGGCAAACAGAGGGAAACAGAGTGAAACAGACTGAAACAGAGGCAAACAGAGATAAACAGAGTTGAACAGAGGCAAACAGAGTTAAACAGATGTAAACAGAGTTCAACTGAATTAAACAGAGTTAAACAGAGAGAAACAGAGGGTAACAGAATGAAACAGAGTCAAATAGAGTCGAACAGAGGCAAAGAGAGTTAAACAGAGTTAAACAGATGCAAAGAGAGTGAAACAGATTTAAACAGAGGTGAACAGAGTTAACCAGAGTTAAACAGAGGCAAACAGTTTTCAACAGAGTTAAACAGAGTTAAACAGAGGCAAACAGAGTGAAACACAGTTAAGCAGAGGCATACAGAGTGAAACAGAGTTAAACAGAGTTGAACAGAGGCAAACAGAGTTAAATAGGTTGAAACAGAGGCAAACAGAGTTCAACAGATGTAAACAGAGTTCAACTGAATTAAACAGAGTTAAACAGAGGCAAACAGAGGGTAACAGAGTGAAACAGAGTTAAACAGAGTCGAACAGAGGCAAAGAGTGTTAAACAGAGTTAAACAGAGGCGAGCAGAGTTAACCAGAGTTAAACAGAGGCAAACAGTTGTCAACAGAGTTCAACAGAGTTAAACAGAGGCAAACAGAGGGAAACAGAGTGAAACACAGTTAAACAGAGGCAAATAGAGTGAAACAGAGTTAAATAGAATTGAGCAGAGGCAAACAGATTTAAACAGAGTTAAACAGCCTTAAACCGAGACAAACAGAGTTAAATAGACTTAAACAGAGGCAAACAGAGTTAAACAGCGTTAAATAGAGGCAAATAGAGTTAAACAGAGTCAAACAGAATTAAAGAGAGTTAAACAGAGGCAAACAGAGTTAGATCGATTGAAACAGAGGCAAACAGAGTTGAACAGAGATAAACAGAGTTCAACAGAGGCGAAAAGAGTTGAACTGAGTTAAACAGAGGCAAACAGATTTCAACAGAGTTAAACAGAGGCATACAGAGTTATACAGAGTTAAACTGAGTTGAACAGAGGCAATCAGAGTTAACAGAGTTAATCAGAGGCAACCAGAGTTAAACTGAGTTAAACAGAGGCAAACATAGTTCAACAGAGTAAAACAGGGGCATGCAGAGTTAAACAGAGGCAAACAGAGTTAAGCAGCGGTAAACAGAGGCAAACAGATTGAAATAGAGTTAAACATAGGCAAACAGAGTTAAACAGAGTTTAACAGAGGCAAACAGAGTTAAATAGATTGAAACAGAGGCAAAAAGAGTTCAACAGAGATAACCAGAGTTCAAAAGAGTTAACAGAGTTAAACAGAGGCAAACAGAGGCAAACTGGGTTAAACAGCGTTAAACAGAGGCAAACAGCGTTCAACAGACATAAACAGTGTTCAGCAGAGGCGAAAAGAGTTAAACAGAGTTAAACAGATGCAAAGAGAGTGAAACAGATTTAAACAGAGGTGAACAGAGTTAACCAGAGTTAAACAGAGGCAAACAGTTTTCAACAGAGTTAAACAGAGTTAAACAGAGGCAAACAGAGTGAAACACAGTTAAGCAGAGGCATACAGAGTGAAACAGAGTTAAACAGAGTTGAACAGAGGCAAACAGAGTTAAATAGGTTGAAACAGAAGCAAACAGTTTTCAACAGATGTAAACAGAGTTCAACTGAATTAAACAGAGTTAAACAGAGGCAAACAGAGGGTAACAGAGTGAAACAGAGTTAAACAGAGTCGAACAGAGGCAAAGAGTGTTAAACAGAGTTAAACAGAGGCGAGCAGAGTTAACCAGAGTTAAACAGAGGCAAACAGTTTTCAACAGAGTTCAACAGAGTTAAACAGAGGCAAACAGAGGGAAACAGAGTGAAACACAGTTAAACAGAGGCAAATAGAGTGAAACAGAGTTAAATAGAATTGAGCAGAGGCAAACAGAGTTAAACAGAGTTAAACAGAGTTAAATAGAGTTCAACAGAGTTGAACAGAGGCAAACAGAGCTACACAGATTTAAACAGTGGCAAACATGGTTAAACAGAGTTAAACAGAGGCAAACAGAGGCCAACAGAGTTAAACAGAGGCATACAGAGTTAAACAGAGTTAAACAGAGGCAATCAGAGTTAAACAGCGTTAAACAGAGGCAAACAGAGTTCAACAGACATAAACAGTGTTCAGCAGAGGCGAAAAGAGTTAAACAGAGTTAAACAGAGGCAAACAGAGTTCAACAGATTTAAACAGAGTTAAAGTGAGGCAAACAGAGGGAAACAGAGTGAAAGAGTTAAACAGAGGCAAAGAGAGTTAAACAGAGTTGAACAGAGGCAAACAGAGTTAAACAGAGGCAAGCAGAGTTAAACAGTGTTAAACAGAGGCTAACCAAGGGAAAATGAGTGAAACAGAGTTAAACAGAGGCATACAGAGATAAACAGAGTTGAACAGAGGCAAACAGAGTTAAAAAGAGTTAAACATAGGCAAACAGATTTAAACAGAGGCAAACAGAGTTAAACAGAGTTTAACAGAGGCAAACAGAGTTAAATAGATTGAAACAGAGGCAAAAAGAGTTCAACAGAGATAACCAGAGTTCAAAAGAGTTAACAGAGTTAAACAGAGGCAAACAGAGGCAAACTGGGTTAAACAGCGTTAAACAGAGGCAAACAGCGTTCAACAGACATAAACAGTGTTCAGCAGAGGCGAAAAGAGTTAAACAGAGTTAAACAGATGCAAAGAGAGTGAAACAGATTTAAACAGAGGTGAACAGAGTTAACCAGAGTTAAACAGAGGCAAACAGTTTTCAACAGAGTTAAACAGAGTTAAACAGAGGCAAACAGAGTGAAACACAGTTAAGCAGAGGCATACAGAGTGAAACAGAGTTAAACAGAGTTGAACAGAGGCAAACAGAGTTAAATAGGTTGAAACAGAAGCAAACAGTTTTCAACAGATGTAAACAGAGTTCAACTGAATTAAACAGAGTTAAACAGAGGCAAACAGAGGGTAACAGAGTGAAACAGAGTTAAACAGAGTCGAACAGAGGCAAAGAGTGTTAAACAGAGTTAAACAGAGGCGAGCAGAGTTAACCAGAGTTAAACAGAGGCAAACAGTTTTCAACAGAGTTCAACAGAGTTAAACAGAGGCAAACAGAGGGAAACAGAGTGAAACACAGTTAAACAGAGGCAAATAGAGTGAAACAGAGTTAAATAGAATTGAGCAGAGGCAAACAGAGTTAAACAGAGTTAAACAGAGTTAAATAGAGTTCAACAGAGTTGAACAGAGGCAAACAGAGCTACACAGATTTAAACAGTGGCAAACATGGTTAAACAGAGTTAAACAGAGGCAAACAGAGGCAAACAGAGTTAAACAGAGGCATACAGAGTTAAACAGAGTTAAACAGAGGCAATCAGAGTTAAACAGCGTTAAACAGAGGCAAACAGAGTTCAACAGACATAAACAGTGTTACGCAGAGGCGAAAAGAGTTAAACAGAGTTAAACAGAGGCAAACAGAGTTCAACAGATTTAAACAGAGTTAAAGTGAGGCAAACAGAGGGAAACAGAGTGAAAGAGTTAAACAGAGGCAAAGAGAGTTAAACAGAGTTGAACAGAGGCAAACAGAGTTAAACAGAGGCAAGCAGAGTTAAACAGTGTTAAACAGAGGCTAACCAAGGGAAAATGAGTGAAACAGAGTTAAACAGAGGCATACAGAGATAAACAGAGTTGAACAGAGGCAAACAGAGTTAAAAAGAGTTAAACATAGGCAAACAGATTTAAACAGAGGCAAACAGAGTTAAACAGAGTTTAACAGAGGCAAACAGAGTTAAAGAGATTGAAACAGAGGCAAAAAGAGTTCAACAGAGATAACCAGAGTTCAAAAGAGTTAACAGAGTTAAACAGAGGCAAACAGAGGCAAACTGGGTTAAACAGCGTTAAACAGAGGCAAACAGCGTTCAACAGACATAAACAGTGTTCAGCAGAGGCGAAAAGAGTTAAACAGAGTTAAACAGATGCAAAGAGAGTGAAACAGATTTAAACAGAGGTGAACAGAGTTAACCAGAGTTAAACAGAGGCAAACAGTTTTCAACAGAGTTAAACAGAGTTAAACAGAGGCAAACAGAGTGAAACACAGTTAAGCAGAGGCATACAGAGTGAAACAGAGTTAAACAGAGTTGAACAGAGGCAAACAGAGTTAAATAGGTTGAAACAGAAGCAAACAGTTTTCAACAGATGTAAACAGAGTTCAACTGAATTAAACAGAGTTAAACAGAGGCAAACAGAGGGTAACAGAGTGAAACAGAGTTAAACAGAGTCGAACAGAGGCAAAGAGTGTTAAACAGAGTTAAACAGAGGCGAGCAGAGTTAACCAGAGTTAAACAGAGGCAAACAGTTTTCAACAGAGTTCAACAGAGTTAAACAGAGGCAAACAGAGGGAAACAGAGTGAAACACAGTTAAACAGAGGCAAATAGAGTGAAACAGAGTTAAATAGAATTGAGCAGAGGCAAACAGAGTTAAACAGAGTTAAACAGAGTTAAATAGAGTTCAACAGAGTTGAACAGAGGCAAACAGAGCTACACAGATTTAAACAGTGGCAAACATGGTTAAACAGAGTTAAACAGAGGCAAACAGAGGCCAACAGAGTTAAACAGAGGCATACAGAGTTAAACAGAGTTAAACAGAGGCAATCAGAGTTAAACAGCGTTAAACAGAGGCAAACAGAGTTCAACAGACATAAACAGTGTTCAGCAGAGGCGAAAAGAGTTAAACAGAGTTAAACAGAGGCAAACAGAGTTCAACAGATTTAAACAGAGTTAAAGTGAGGCAAACAGAGGGAAACAGAGTGAAAGAGTTAAACAGAGGCAAAGAGAGTTAAACAGAGTTGAACAGAGGCAAACAGAGTTAAACAGAGGCAAGCAGAGTTAAACAGTGTTAAACAGAGGCTAACCAAGGGAAAATGAGTGAAACAGAGTTAAACAGAGGCATACAGAGATAAACAGAGTTGAACAGAGGCAAACAGAGTTAAAAAGAGTTAAACATAGGCAAACAGATTTAAACAGAGGCAAACAGAGTTAAACAGAGTTTAACAGAGGCAAACAGAGTT
Organism: Isurus oxyrinchus; assembly: GCA_026770705.1. Lineage (NCBI taxonomy): Eukaryota > Metazoa > Chordata > Chondrichthyes > Lamniformes > Lamnidae > Isurus > Isurus oxyrinchus. The sequence goes on from JANJGN010002027.1 coordinate 6,493, forward strand.
AAATAGATTGAAACAGAGGCAAAAAGAGTTCAACAGAGATAACCAGAGTTCAAAAGAGTTAACAGAGTTAAACAGAGGCAAACAGAGGCAAACTGGGTTAAACAGCGTTAAACAGAGGCAAACAGCGTTCAACAGACATAAACAGTGTTCAGCAGAGGCGAAAAGAGTTAAACAGAGTTAAACAGATGCAAAGAGAGTGAAACAGATTTAAACAGAGGTGAACAGAGTTAACCAGAGTTAAACAGAGGCAAACAGTTTTCAACAGAGTTAAACAGAGTTAAACAGAGGCAAACAGAGTGAAACACAGTTAAGCAGAGGCATACAGAGTGAAACAGAGTTAAACAGAGTTGAACAGAGGCAAACAGAGTTAAATAGGTTGAAACAGAAGCAAACAGTTTTCAACAGATGTAAACAGAGTTCAACTGAATTAAACAGAGTTAAACAGAGGCAAACAGAGGGTAACAGAGTGAAACAGAGTTAAACAGAGTCGAACAGAGGCAAAGAGTGTTAAACAGAGTTAAACAGAGGCGAGCAGAGTTAACCAGAGTTAAACAGAGGCAAACAGTTTTCAACAGAGTTCAACAGAGTTAAACAGAGGCAAACAGAGGGAAACAGAGTGAAACACAGTTAAACAGAGGCAAATAGAGTGAAACAGAGTTAAATAGAATTGAGCAGAGGCAAACAGAGTTAAACAGAGTTAAACAGAGTTAAATAGAGTTCAACAGAGTTGAACAGAGGCAAACAGAGCTACACAGATTTAAACAGTGGCAAACATGGTTAAACAGAGTTAAACAGAGGCAAACAGAGGCAAACAGAGTTAAACAGAGGCATACAGAGTTAAACAGAGTTAAACAGAGGCAATCAGAGTTAAACAGCGTTAAACAGAGGCAAACAGAGTTCAACAGACATAAACAGTGTTACGCAGAGGCGAAAAGAGTTAAACAGAGTTAAACAGAGGCAAACAGAGTTCAACAGATTTAAACAGAGTTAAAGTGAGGCAAACAGAGGGAAACAGAGTGAAAGAGTTAAACAGAGGCAAAGAGAGTTAAACAGAGTTGAACAGAGGCAAACAGAGTTAAACAGAGGCAAGCAGAGTTAAACAGTGTTAAACAGAGGCTAACCAAGGGAAAATGAGTGAAACAGAGTTACACAGAGGCATACAGAGATAAACAGAGTTGAACAGAGGCAAACAGAGTTAAAAAGAGTTAAACATAGGCAAACAGATTTAAACAGAGGCAAACAGAGTTAAACAGAGTTTAACAGAGGCAAACAGAGTTAAAGAGATTGAAACAGAGGCAAAAAGAGTTCAACAGAGATAACCAGAGTTCAAAAGAGTTAACAGAGTTAAACAGAGGCAAACAGAGGCAAACTGGGTTAAACAGCGTTAAACAGAGGCAAACAGCGTTCAACAGACATAAACAGTGTTCAGCAGAGGCGAAAAGAGTTAAACAGAGTTAAACAGATGCAAAGAGAGTGAAACAGATTTAAACAGAGGTGAACAGAGTTAACCAGAGTTAAACAGAGGCAAACAGTTTTCAACAGAGTTAAACAGAGTTAAACAGAGGCAAACAGAGTGAAACACAGTTAAGCAGAGGCATACAGAGTGAAACAGAGTTAAACAGAGTTGAACAGAGGCAAACAGAGTTAAATAGGTTGAAACAGAAGCAAACAGTTTTCAACAGATGTAAACAGAGTTCAACTGAATTAAACAGAGTTAAACAGAGGCAAACAGAGGGTAACAGAGTGAAACAGAGTTAAACAGAGTCGAACAGAGGCAAAGAGTGTTAAACAGAGTTAAACAGAGGCGAGCAGAGTTAACCAGAGTTAAACAGAGGCAAACAGTTTTCAACAGAGTTCAACAGAGTTAAACAGAGGCAAACAGAGGGAAACAGAGTGAAACACAGTTAAACAGAGGCAAATAGAGTGAAACAGAGTTAAATAGAATTGAGCAGAGGCAAACAGAGTTAAACAGAGTTAAACAGAGTTAAATAGAGTTCAACAGAGTTGAACAGAGGCAAACAGAGCTACACAGATTTAAACAGTGGCAAACATGGTTAAACAGAGTTAAACAGAGGCAAACAGAGGCAAACAGAGTTAAACAGAGGCATACAGAGTTAAACAGAGTTAAACAGAGGCAATCAGAGTTAAACAGCGTTAAACAGAGGCAAACAGAGTTCAACAGACATAAACAGTGTTACGCAGAGGCGAAAAGAGTTAAACAGAGTTAAACAGAGGCAAACAGAGTTCAACAGATTTAAACAGAGTTAAAGTGAGGCAAACAGAGGGAAACAGAGTGAAAGAGTTAAACAGAGGCAAAGAGAGTTAAACAGAGTTGAACAGAGGCAAACAGAGTTAAACAGAGGCAAGCAGAGTTAAACAGTGTTAAACAGAGGCTAACCAAGGGAAAATGAGTGAAACAGAGTTAAACAGAGGCATACAGAGATAAACAGAGTTGAACAGAGGCAAACAGAGTTAAAAAGAGTTAAACATAGGCAAACAGATTTAAACAGAGGCAAACAGAGTTAAACAGAGTTTAACAGAGGCAAACAGAGTTAAAGAGATTGAAACAGAGGCAAAAAGAGTTCAACAGAGATAACCAGAGTTCAAAAGAGTTAACAGAGTTAAACAGAGGCAAACAGAGGCAAACTGGGTTAAACAGCGTTAAACAGAGGCAAACAGCGTTCAACAGACATAAACAGTGTTCAGCAGAGGCGAAAAGAGTTAAACAGAGTTAAACAGATGCAAAGAGAGTGAAACAGATTTAAACAGAGGTGAACAGAGTTAACCAGAGTTAAACAGAGGCAAACAGTTTTCAACAGAGTTAAACAGAGTTAAACAGAGGCAAACAGAGTGAAACACAGTTAAGCAGAGGCATACAGAGTGAAACAGAGTTAAACAGAGTTGAACAGAGGCAAACAGAGTTAAATAGGTTGAAACAGAAGCAAACAGTTTTCAACAGATGTAAACAGAGTTCAACTGAATTAAACAGAGTTAAACAGAGGCAAACAGAGGGTAACAGAGTGAAACAGAGTTAAACAGAGTCGAACAGAGGCAAAGAGTGTTAAACAGAGTTAAACAGAGGCGAGCAGAGTTAACCAGAGTTAAACAGAGGCAAACAGTTTTCAACAGAGTTCAACAGAGTTAAACAGAGGCAAACAGAGGGAAACAGAGTGAAACACAGTTAAACAGAGGCAAATAGAGTGAAACAGAGTTAAATAGAATTGAGCAGAGGCAAAAAGAGTTAAACAGAGTTAAACAGAGTTAAATAGAGTTCAACAGAGTTGAACAGAGGCAAACAGAGCTACACAGATTTAAACAGTGGCAAACATGGTTAAACAGAGTTAAACAGAGGCAAACAGAGGCAAACAGAGTTAAACAGAGGCATACAGAGTTAAACAGAGTTAAACAGAGGCAATCAGAGTTAAACAGCGTTAAACAGAGGCAAACAGAGTTCAACAGACATAAACAGTGTTCAGCAGAGGCGAAAAGAGTTAAACAGAGTTAAACAGAGGCAAACAGAGTTCAACAGATTTAAACAGAGTTAAAGTGAGGCAAACAGAGGGAAACAGAGTGAAAGAGTTAAACAGAGGCAAAGAGAGTTAAACAGAGTTGAACAGAGGCAAACAGAGTTAAACAGAGGCAAGCAGAGTTAAACAGTGTTAAACAGAGGCTAACCAAGGGAAAATGAGTGAAACAGAGTTAAACAGAGGCATACAGAGATAAACAGAGTTAAACAGAGTTGAACTGAGGCAAACAGAGTTAAAAAGAGTTAAACATAGGCAAACAGATTTAAACAGAGTTAAACTGAGGCAAACAGAGTTAAACAGAGTTAAACAGAGGCATACAGAGTTAAACAGATTTAAACAGAGGCAAACAGAGTTAAACAGCCTTAAACCGAGACAAACAGAGTTAAATAGAGTTACACAGAGGCAAGCAGAGTTAAACAGCGTTAAATAGTGGCAAATAGATTTAAACGGAGATAAACATAGGCAAACAGAGTTAAACAGTGTTAAACAGAGGCAAACCAAGGGAAAATGAGTGAAACAGAGTTAAACAGAGGCATACAGAGATAAACAGAGTTAAACAGAGTTGAACAGAGGCAAACAGAGTTAAAAAGAGTTAAACATAGGCAAACAGATTTAAACAGAGTTAAACAGAGGCAAACAGAGTTAAACAGAGTTAAACATAGGCAAACAGAGTTAAGCAGCCTTAAACCGAGACAAACAGAATTAAAGAGAAGTTAAACAGAGGCAAACAGTGTTAGATAGATTGAAACAGAGGCAAACAGAGTTAAACAGAGTTAAACATAGTCAAACAGAGTTAAACAGTGTTAAACAGAGGCAAACCAAGGGAAAATGAGTGAAACAGAGTTAAACAGAGGCATACAGAGATAAACAGAGTTAAACAGAGTTGAGCAGAGGCAAACAGAGTTAAAAAGAGTTAAACATAGGCAAACAGATTTAAACAGAGTTAAACAGAGGCAAACAGAGTTAAACAGAGTTAAACAGAGGCATACAGAGTTAAACAGATTTAAACATAAGCAAGCAGAGTTAAACAGCCTTAAACCGAGACAAACAGAGTTAAATAGTGTTAAACAGAGGCAAATAGAGTTAAAAAGAGTCAAACAGAATTAAAGTGAGTTAAACAGAGGCAAACAGTGTTAGATAGATTGAAACAGGGGCAAACAGAGTTAAACGGAGTTAAACATAGGCAAACAGAGTTAAACAGTGTTAAACAGTGGCAAACCAAGGGAAAATGAGTGAAACAGAGTTAAACAGAGGCAAACAGATTTAAACAGAGTTAAACAGAGGCAAACAGAGTTAAACAGAGTTAAACAGAGGCATACAGAGTTAAACAGATTTAAACAGAGGCAAAGAGAGTTAAACAGCCTTAAACCGAGACAAACAGATTTAAATAGAGTTAAACAGAGGCAAGCAGAGTTAAACAGAGGCAAACAGAGTTAAACAGCGTTAAATAGTGGCAAATAGAGTTAAACGGAGATAAACATAGGCAAACAGAGTTAAACAGTTTTAAACAGAGGTAAACCAAGGGAAAATGAGTGAAACAGAGTTAAACAGAGGCATACAGAGATAAACAGAGTTAAACAGAGTTGAACAGAGGCAAACAGAGTTAAAAAGAGTTAAACATAGGCAAACAGATTTAAACAGAGTTAAACAGAGGCAAACAGAGTTAAATAGAGTTAAACATAGGCAAACAGAGTTAAACAGCCTTAAACCGAGACAAACAGAGTTAAATAGAGTTAAACAGAGGCAAACAGAGTTAAACAGAGGCAAACAGATTTAAACAGCGTTAAATAGAGGCAAATAGAGTTAAGCAGAGTCAAACAGAATTAAAGAGAGTTAAACAGAGGCAAACAGTGTTAAACAGAGTTAAACAGAGGCATACAGAGTTAAACAGATTTAAACAGAGGCAAACAGAGTTAAACAGCCTTAAACCGAGACAAACAGAGTTAAATAGAGTTAAACAGCTGCAAACAGAGTTAAACAGAGTTAAACAGAGGTAAACAGAGTTAAACAGCGTTAAATAGAGGCAAATAGATTTAAGCAGAGTCAAACAGAATTAAAGAGAGTTAAACAGAGGCAAACAGTGTTAGATAGATTGAAACAGAGGCAAACAGAGTTAAACGGAGTTAAACATAGGCAAACAGAGTTAAACGGTGTTAAACAGAGGCAAACCAAGGGAAAATGAGTGAAACAGATTTAAACAGAGGCATACAGAGTTAAACAGAGTTAAACAGAGTTGAACAGTGGCAAACAGAGTTAAAAAGAGTTAAACAGGCAAACAGATTTAAACAGAGTTAAACAGAGGCAAACAGAGTTAAACAGAGTTAAACTGAGGCATACAGAGTTAAATAGATTTAAACAGAGTTAAACAGCCTTAAACCGAGACAAACAGAGTTAAATAGAGTTAAACAGAGGCAAACAGAGTTAAACAGCGTTAAATAGAGGCAAATAGAGTTAAACAGAGTCAAACAGAATTAAAGAGAGTTAAACAGAGGCAAACAGAGTTAGATCGATTGAAACAGAGGCAAACAGAGTTGAACAGAGATAAACAGAGTTCAACAGAGGCGAAAAGAGTTGAACTGAGTTAAACAGAGGCAAACAGATTTCAACAGAGTTAAACAGAGGCATACAGAGTTATACAGAGTTAAACTGAGTTGAACAGAGGCAATCAGAGTTAACAGAGTTAATCAGAGGCAACCAGAGTTAAACTGAGTTAAACAGAGGCAAACATAGTTCAACAGAGTAAAACAGGGGCATGCAGAGTTAAACAGAGGCAAACAGAGTTAAGCAGCGGTAAACAGAGGCAAACAGATTTAAATAGAGTTAAACATAGGCAAACAGAGTTAAACAGAGTTTAACAGAGGCAAACAGAGTTAAATAGATTGAAACAGAGGCAAAAAGATTTCAACAGAGATAACCAGAGTTCAAAAGAGTTAACAGAGTTAAACAGAGGCAAACAGAGGGAAACAGAGTGAAGCAGAGTTAAACAGAGGTATACAGAGTTAAACAGTTGAACAGAGGCAAACAGAGATAAACAGAGTTAAACAGAGGCAAACAGAGTTAAATAGATTGAAACAGAGGCAAACAGAGTTCAACAGAGATAAACGGAGTTCAACTGAGTTAAACAGAGTTAAACAGAGGCAAACTGGGTTAAACAGCGTTAAACAGAGGCAAACAGCGTTCAACAGACATAAACAGTGTTCAGCAGAGGCGAAAAGAGTTAAACAGAGTTAAACAGAGGCAAAGAGAGTTCAACAGAGTTAAACAGAGTTAAACAGAGGCAAACTGAGGGAAACAGAGTGAAACAGAATAAAACAGAGGCAAACAGAGTTAAACATAGTTGAACAGAGGCAAACAGAGTTAAACAGAGGCAAGCAGAGTTAAACAGTGTTAAACAGAGGCAAACCAAGGGAAAATGAGTGAAACAGAGTTAAACAGAGGCATACAGAGATAAACAGAGTTGAACAGAGGCAAACAGAGTTAAAAAGAGTTAAACATAGGCAAACAGATTTAAACAGAGGCAAACAGAGTTAAACAGCTTTAAACATAGGCAAACAGAGTTAAACAGCATTAAACCGAGACAAGCAGATTTACATACAGTTAAACAGAGGCAAACAGAGTTAAACAGAGTTAAACAGAGGCAAACAGAGTTAAACAGCGTTAAATAGAGGCAAATAGAGTTAAGCAGAGTCAAACAGAATTAAAGAGAGTTAAACAGAGGCAAACAGTGTTAGATAGATTGAAACAGAGGCAAACAGAGTTAAATGGAGTTAAACATAGGCAAACAGAGTTAAACAGTGTTAAACAGAGGCAATCCAAGGGAAAATGAGTGAAACAGAGTTAAACAGAGGCATACAGAGTTAAACAGAGTTAAACAGAGTTGAACAGAGGCAAACAGAGTTAAAAAGAGTTAAACAGAGGCAAACAGAGTTAAACAGAGTTAAACAGAGGCATACAGAGTTAAACAGAGTTAAACAGAGTTAGACAGAGGCAAACAGAGTTAAACAGCCTTAAACCGAGACAAACAGAATTAAATAGAGTTAAACAGAGGCAAACAGAGTTAAACAGCGTTAAATAGAGGCAAATAGAGTTAAACAGAGTCAAACAGAATTAAAGAGAGTTAAACAGAGGCAAACAGAGGGAAACAGAGTGAAACAGAGTAAAACAGAGGCATACAGAGTTAAACAGAGTTGAACAGAGGCAAACAGAGTTAAACAGAGGCAAGCAGAGTTGAACAGTGTTAAACAGAGGCAAACCAAGGGACAATGAGTGAAACAGAGTTAAACAGAGGCATACAGAGATAAACAGAGTTAAACAGAGTTGAACAGAGGCAAACAGAGTTAAAAAGAGTTAAACATAGGCAAACAGATTTAAACAGAGTTAAACAGAGGCAAACAGAGTTCAACAGACATAAACAGTGTTCAGCAGAGGCGAAAAGAGTTAAGCAGCGTTAAACAGAGGCAAACAGAGTTCAACAGACATAAACAGTGTTCAGCAGAGGCGAAAAGAGTTAAGCAGAGTTAAACAGAGGCAAACAGAGTGGAACAGATTTAAACAGAGTTAAACAGAGGCAAACAGAGGGAAACAGAGTGAAACGGAGTAAAACAGAGGCAAACAGAGTTAAACATAGTTGAACAGAGGCAAACAGAGTTAAACAGAGGCTAGCAGAGTTAAACAGTGTTAAACAGAGGCAAACCAAGGGAAAATGAGTGAAACAGAGTTAAACAGAGGCATACAGAGATAAACAGAGTTAAACAGAGTTGAACAGAGGAAAAAAGAGTTAAAAAGAGTTAAACATAGGCAAACAGATTAAAACAGAGTTAAACAGATGCAAACACAGGGAAACAGATTGACACAGAGTTAAACAGAGGCGTACAGTGTAAAACACAGTTGAACAGAAACAAAAAGAGTTTAATAGATTGAAATGGAAGCAAACAGAGTTGAACAGTAATAAACAGAGTTCAACAGAGTTAAACTGATTTAAACAGAGGCAAACAGAGGGAAACAGAGTGAAACAGACGGAAACAGAGTCAAACAGAGATAAACAGAGTTGAACAGAGGCAAACAGAGTTAAACAGATGTAAACAGAGTTCAACTGAATTAAACAGAGTTAAACAGAGGCAAACAGAGTGAAACCGTGTGAAACACAGTTAAACAGAGGCATACAGAGTGAAACAGAGTTAAACAGAGTTGAACAGAGGCAAACAGAGTTAAATAGGTTGAAACAGAGGCAAACGGAGTTCAACAGATGTAAACAGCGTTCAACTGAATTAAACAGAGTTAAACAGAGGCAAACAGAGGGTAACAGAGTGAAACAGAGTTAAACAGAGTCGAACAGAGGCAAAGAGTGTTAAACAGATTAAACAGATGCAAACAGAGTTAAACAGAGTTAAACAGAGGCGAACAGAGATAACCAGAGTTAAACAGAGGCAAACAGAGTTAACCAGAGTTAAACAGAGGCAAACAGTTTTCAACAGAGTTAAACAGAGGCAAACAGAGGGAAACAGAGTGAAACACAGTTAAACAGAGGCAAATAGAGTGAAACAGAGTTAAACAGAATTGAACAGAGGCAAACAGAGTTAAACAGAGTTAAACAGAGTTAAATAGAGTTCAACAGAGTTGAACAGAGGCAAACAGAGCTAAATAGATTTAAACAGTGGCAAACATGGTTAAACAGAGTTAAACAGAGGCAAACAGAGGCAAACAGAGTTAAACAGAGGCATACAGAGTTAAACCGAGTTAAACAGAGGCAAACAGAGTTAAACAGCGTTAAACAGAGGCAACGAGAGTTCAACAGACATAAACAGTGTTCAGCAGAGGCAAAAAGAGTTAAACAGAGTTAAACAGAGGCAAACAGAGTTCAACAGATTTAAACAGAGTTAAACAGAGTGAAACAGAGTAAAACAGAGGCATACAGAGTTAAACAGAGTTGAACAGAGGCAAACAGAGTTAAACAGAGGCAAGCAGAGTTAAACAGTGTTAAACAGAGGCAAACCAAGGGAAAATGAGTGAAAAGGAGTTAAACAGAGGCATACAGAGATAAACAGAGTTAAACAGAGTTGAACAGAGGCAAACAGAGTTAAAAGGAGTTAAACATAGGCAAACAGATTTAAACAGAGTTAAACAGAGGCAAACAGAGTTAAACAGAGTTAAACAGAGGCATACAGAGTTAAACAGATTTAAACATAGGCAAACAGAGTTAAACAGCCTTAAACCGAGACAAACAGTGTTAAATAGTGTTAAACAGAGGCAAACAGAGTTAAACAGAGTTAAACAGAGGCAAACTAGGTTAAACAGCGTTAAACAGAGGCAAACAGAGTTGAACAGACATAAACAGTGTTCAGCAGAGGCGAAAAGAGTTAAACAGAGTTAAACAGAGGCAAACAGAGTTAAACAGAGTTAAACAGAGGCAAACTGTGTTAAACAGCGTTAAACAGAGGCAAACAGAGTTCAACAGACATAAACAGTGTTCAGCAGAGGCGAAAAGAGTTAAACAGAGTTAAACAGAGGCAAACAGAGTTCAACAGATTTGAACAGAGTTAAACAGAGGCAAACAGAGGGAAACAGAGTGAAACAGAGTAAAACAGAGGCAAACAGAGTTAAACATAGTTGAACAGAGGCAAACAGAGTTAAACAGAGGCAAGCAGAGTTAAACAGTGTTAAACAGAGGCAAACCAAGGGAAAATGAGTGAAACAGAGTTAAGCAGGATTACAGAGATAAACAGAGTTAAACAGAGTTAAACAGAGTTGAACAGAGGCAAACAGAGTTAAAAAGAGTTAAACATAGGCAAACAGATTTAAACAGTTAAACAGAGGCAAACAGAGTTAAAAAGAGTTAAACAGAGGCAAACAGAGTTAAACAGAGGCAGACAGAGTTAAGCAGATTTAAACAGAGGCAAACAGAGTTAAACAGGGGCAAACAGAGTTAAACAGAGGCAAACAGAGTTAAACTGCGTTAAACAGAAGCAAACAGAGTTAAATAGAGTTAAACAGAGGGAAACAGAGTTAAAAAGAGTTAAACAGAAGCAAACAGAGTTCAATAGAGTTAAACAGAACGCTGCAGAGTTAAAGAGAGTTAAACAGAGGCACACAGAGTGAAACAGCGTTTAACAGAGGCAGAGTTAAATAGATTTAAATAGAGTTAAACAGAGGCAAACAGAGTTAGAAAGAGTTAAACAGAGGCAAACAGAGTTCAATAGAATTAAGCAGAACTCAGCAGAGTTAAACAGAGTTAAAATGAGGCAAACAGAGTTAAACAGATGCAAACAGAGGGAAACAGATTGACACAGAGTTAAACAGAGGCGTACAGTGTAAAACACAGTTGAAGAGAAACAAAAAGAGTTTAATAGATTGAAATAGAGGCAAACAGAGTTGAACAGTAATAAACAGAGTTCAACAGAGTTAAACTGATTTAAACAGAGGCAAACAGAGGGAAACAGAGTGAAACAAACTGAAACAGAGGCAAACAGAGATAAACAGAGTTGAACAGAGGCAAACAGAGTTAAACAGATGTAAACAGAGTTCAACTGAATTAAACAGAGTTAAACAGAGGCAAACAGTTTTCAACAGAGTTAAACAGAGTTAAACAGAGGCAAACAGAGTGAAACAGAGTGAAACACAGTTAAACAGAGGCATACAGAGTGAAACAGAGTTAAACAGAGTTGAAGAGAGGCAAACAGAGTTAAATAGGTTGAAACAGAGGCAAACGGAGTTCAACAGATGTAAACAGCGTTCAACTGGATTAAACAGAGTTAAACAGAGGCAAACAGAGGGTAACAGAGTGAAACAGAGTTAAACAGAGTCGAAAAGAGGCAAAGAGTGTTAAACAGATTAAACAGATGCAAACAGAGTTAAACAGAGTTAAACAGAGGCGAACAGAGATAACCAGAGTTAAACAGAGGCAAACAGAGTTAAACAGAGTTAAACAGAGGCAAACAGAGGGAAACAGAGTGAAACACAGTTAAACAGAGGCAAATAGAGTGACGCAGAGTTAAACAGAATTGAACAGATGCAAAAAGAGTTAAACAGAGTTAAACAGAGTTAAATAGAGTTCAACAGAGTTGAACAGAGGCAAACAGAGCTAAACAGATTTAAACAGTGGCAAACATGGTTAAACAGAGTTAAACAGAGGCAAACAGAGGCAAACAGAGTTAAACAGAGGCATACAGAGTTAAACCGAGTTAAACAGAGGCAAACAGAGTTAAACAGCGTTAAACAGAGGCAAAGAGAGTTCAACAGACATAAACAGTGTTCAGCAGAGGCAAAAAGAGTTAAACAGAGTTAAACAGAGGCAAACAGAGTTCAACAGATTTAAACAGAGTTAAACAGAGTGAAACAGAGTAAAACAGAGGCATACAGAGTTAAACAGAGTTGAACAGAGGCAAACAGAGTTAAACAGAGGCAAGCAGAGTTAGATAGATTGAAACAGGGGCAAACAGAGTTAAACGGAGTTAAACATAGGCAAACAGAGTTAAACAGTGTTAAACAGTGGCAAACCAAGGGAAAATGAGTGAAACAGAGTTAAACAGAGGCATACAGAGTTAAACAGTGTTAAACAGAGGCAAACAGAGTTAAACAGAGGCATACAGAGTTAAACAGATTTAAACAGAGGCAAACAGAGTTAAACAGCCTTAAACCGAGACAAACAGAGTTAAATAGAGTTAAACAGAGGCAAGCAGAGTTAAACAGATGCAAACAGAGTTAAACAGCGTTAAATAGTGGCAAATAGAGTTAAACGGAGATAAACCAAGGGAAAATGAGTGAAACAGATTTAAACAGAGGCATACAGAGTTAAACAGAGTTAAACAGAGTTGAACAGTGGCAAACAGAGTTAAAAAGAGTTAAACAGAGGCAAACAGATTTAAACAGAGTTAAACAGAGGCAAACAGAGTTAAACAGAGTTAAACTGAGGCATACAGAGTTAAACAGATTTAAACAGAGTTAAACAGCCTTAAACCGAGACAAACAGAGTTAAATAGAGTTAAACAGAGGCAAACAGAGTTAAACAGAGGCAAACAGAGTTAAACAGCGTTAAATAGAGGCAAATAGAGTTAAACAGAGTCAAACAGAATTAAAGAGAGTTAAACAGAGGCAAACAGAGTTAGATCGATTGAAACAGAGGCAAACAGATATAAACAGAGTTCAACAGAGGCGAAAAGAGTTGAACTGAGTTAAACAGAGGCAAACAGATTTCAACAGAGTTAAACAGAGGCATACAGAGTTATACAGAGTTAAACTGAGTTGAACAGAGGCAATCAGAGTTAACAGAGTTAATCAGAGGCAACCAGAGTTAAACTGAGTTAAACAGAGGCAAACATAGTTCAACAGAGTAAAACAGGGGCATGCAGAGTTAAACAGAGGCAAACAGAGTTAAGCAGCGGTAAACAGAGGCAAACAGATTTAAATAGAGTTAAACATAGGCAAACAGAGTTAAACAGAGTTTAACAGAGGCAAACAGAGTTAAATAGATTGAAACAGAGGCAAAAAGAGTTCAACAGAGATAACCAGAGTTCAAAAGAGTTAACAGAGTTAAACAGAGGCAAACAGAGGGAAACAGAGTGAAGCAGAGTTAAACAGAGGTATACAGAGTTAAACAGTTGAACAGAGGCAAACAGAGATAAACAGAGTTAAACAGAGGCAAACAGAGTTAAATAGATTGAAACAGAGGCAAACAGAGTTCAACAGAGATAAACGGAGTTCAACTGAGTTAAACAGAGTTAAACAGAGGCAAACTGGGTTAAACAGCGTTAAACAGAGGCAAACAGCGTTCAACAGACATAAACAGTGTTCAGCAGAGGCGAAAAGAGTTAAACAGAGTTAAACAGAGGCAAAGAGAGTTCAACAGAGTTAAACAGAGGCAAACAGATTTAAACAGAGTTAAACAGAGGCAAACAGAGTTAAACAGAGTTAAACAGAGGCATACAGAGTTAAACAGAGTTAAACAGAGGCAAACAGATTTAAACAGAGTTAAACAGAGGCAAACAGAGTTAAACAGAGTTAAACAGAGGCATACAGAGTTAAACAGATTTAAACAGAGGCAAACAGAGTTAAACAGCCTTAAACCGAGACAAACAGAGTTAAATAGAGTTAAACAGAGGCAAGCAGAGTTAAACAGAGGCAAACAGAGTTAAACAGCGTTAAATAGTGGCAAATAGAGTTAAACGGAGATAAACATAGGCAAACAGAGTTAAACAGTTTTAAACAGAGGTAAACCAAGGGAAAATGAGTGAAACAGAGTTAAACAGAGGCATACAGAGATAAACAGAGTTAAACAGAGTTGAACAGAGGCAAACAGAGTTAAAAAGAGTTAAACATAGGCAAACAGATTTAAACAGAGTTAGACAGAGGCAAACAGAGTTAAATAGAGTTAAACATAGGCAAACAGAGTTAAACAGCCTTAAACCGAGACAAACAGAGTTAAATAGAGGCAAACAGAGTTAAACAGAGGCAAACAGATTTAAACAGCGTTAAATAGAGGCAAATAGAGTTAAGCAGAGTCAAACAGAATTAAAGAGAGTTAAACAGAGGCAAACAGTGTTAAACAGAGTTAAACAGAGGCATACAGAGTTAAACAGATTTAAACAGAGGCAAACAGAGTTAAACAGCCTTAAACCGAGACAAACAGAGTTAAATAGAGTTAAACAGCTGCGAACAGAGTTAAACAGAGTTAAACAGAGGTAAACAGATTTAAACAGCGTTAAATAGAGGCAAATAGATTTAAGCAGAGTCAAACAGAATTAAAGAGAGTTAAACAGAGGCAAACAGTGTTAGATAGATTGAAACAGAGGCAAACAGAGTTAAACGGAGTTAAACATAGGCAAACAGAGTTAAACGGTGTTAAACAGAGGCAAACCAAGGGAAAATGAGTGAAACAGATTTAAACAGAGTTAAACAGAGTTAAACAGAGTTGAACAGTGGCAAACAGAGTTAAAAAGAGTTAAACAGGCAAACAGATTTAAACAGAGTTAAACAGAGGCAAACAGAGTTAAACAGAGTTAAACTGAGGCATACAGAGTTAAACAGATTTAAACAGAGTTAAACAGCCTTAAACCGAGACAAACAGAGTTAAATAGAGTTAAACAGAGGCAAACAGAGTTAAACAGCGTTAAATAGAGGCAAATAGAGTTAAACAGAGTCAAACAGAATTAAAGAGAGTTAAACAGAGGCAAACAGAGTTAGATCGATTGAAACAGAGGCAAACAGAGTTGAACAGAGATAAACAGAGTTCAACAGAGGCGAAAAGAGTTGAACTGAGTTAAACAGAGGCAAACAGATTTCAACAGAGTGAAACAGAGGCATACAGAGTTATACAGAGTTAAACGGAGTTGAACAGAGGCAATCAGAGTTAACAGAGTTAATCAGAGGCAACCAGAGTTAAACTGAGTTAAACAGAGGCAAACATAGTTCAACAGAGTAAAACAGGGGCATGCAGAGTTAAACAGAGGCAAACAGAGTTAAGCAGCGGTAAACAGAGGCAAACAGATTTAAATAGAGTTAAACATAGGCAAACAGAGTTAAACAGAGTTTAACAGAGGCAAACAGAGCTAAATAGATTGAAACAGAGGCAAAAAGAGTTCAACAGAGATAACCAGAGTTCAAAAGAGTTAACAGAGTTAAACAGAGGCAAACAGAGGGAAACAGAGTGAAGCGGAGTTAAACAGAGGTATACGGAGTTAAACAGTTGAACAGAGGCAAACAGAGATAAACAGAGTTAAACAGAGGCAAACAGAGTTAAATAGATTGAAACAGAGGCAAACAGAGTTCAACAGAGATAAACGGAGTTCAACTGAGTTAAACAGAGTTAAACAGAGGCAAACTGGGTTAAACAGCGTTAAACAGAGGCAAACAGCGTTCAACAGACATAAACAGTGTTCAGCAGAGGCGAAAAGAGTTAAACAGAGTTAAACAGAGGCAAAGAGAGTTCAACAGAGTTAAACAGAGTTAAACAGAGGCAAACAGAGGGAAACAGAGTGAAACAGAATAAAACAGAGGCAAACAGAGTTAAACAGAGGCATACAGAGTTAAACAGAGTTAAACAGAGGCAAGCAGAGTTAAACAGTGTTAAACAGAGGCAAACCAAGGGAAAATGAGTGAAACAGAGTTGAACAGAGGCATACAGAGATAAACAGAGTTGAACAGAGGCAAACAGAGTTAAAAAGAGTTAAACATAGGCAAACAGATTTAAACAGAGGCAAACAGAGTTAAACAGAGTTAAACAGAGGCATACAGAGTTAAACAGCTTTAAACATAGGCAAACAGAGTTAAACAGCCTTAAACCGAGACAAGCAGAGTTACATACAGTTAAACAGAGGCAAACAGAGTTAAACAGAGTTAAACAGAGGCAAACAGAGTTAAACAGTGTTAAATAGAGGCAAATAGTGTTAAGCAGAGTCAAACAGAATTAAAGAGAGTTAAACAGAGGCAAACAGTGTTAGATAGATTGAACCAGAGGCAAACAGAGTTAAACGGAGTTAAACATAGGCAAACAGAGTTAAACAGTGTTATACAGAGGCAGTCCAAGGGAAAATGAGTGAAACAGAGTTAAACAGAGGCATACAGAGTTAAACAGAGTTAAACAGAGTTGAACAGAGGCAAACAGAGTTAAAAAGAGTTAAACAGAGGCAAACAGAGTTAAACAGAGTTAAACAGAGGCATACAGAGTTAAACAGAGTTGAACAGAGTTGAACAGAGGCAAACAGAGTTAAAAAGAGTTAAACAGAGGCAAACAGAGTTAAACAGAGTTAAACAGAGGCATACAGAGTTAAACAGAGTTAGACAGAGGCAAACAGAGTTAAACAGCCTTAAACCGAGACAAACAGAGTTAAATAGAGTTAAACAGAGGCAAACAGAGTTAAACAGCGTTAAATAGAGGCAAATAGAGAAAAACAGAGTCAAACAGAATTAAAGAGAGGTAAACAGAGGCAAACAGAGGGAAACAGAGTGAAACAGAGTAAAACAGAGGCATACAGAGTTAAACAGAGTTGAACAGAGGCAAACAGAGTTAACCAGAGGCAAGCAGAGTTAAACAGTGTTAAACAGAGGCAAACAGAGTTAAACAGAGGCAAGCAGAGTTAAACAGTGTTAAACAGAGGCAAACCAAGGGAAAATGAGTGAAACAGAGTTAAACAGAGGCATACAGAGATAAACAGAGTTGAACAGAGGCAAACAGAGTTAAAAAGAGTTAAACATAGGCAAACAGATTTAAACAGAGGCAAACAGAGTTAAACAGAGTTAAACAGAGGCATACAGAGTTAAACAGCTTTAAACATAGGCAAACAGAGTTAAACAGCCTTAAACCGAGACAAGCAGAGTTACATACAGTTAAACAGAGGCAAACAGAGTTAAACAGAGTTAAACAGAGGCAAACAGAGTTAAACAGCGTTAAATAGAGGCAAATAGAGTTAAGCAGAGTCAAACAGAATTAAAGAGAGTTAAACAGAGGCAAACAGTGTTAGATAGATTGAACCAGAGGCAAACAGAGTTAAACGGAGTTAAACATAGGCAAACAGAGTTAAACAGTGTTAAACAGAGGCAATCCAAGGGAAAATGAGTGAAACAGAGTTAAACAGAGGCATACAGAGTTAAACAGAGTTAAACAGAGTTGAACAGAGGCAAACAGAGTTAAAAAGAGTTAAACAGAGGCAAACAGAGTTAAACAGAGGCATACAGAGTTAAACAGAGTTAGACAGAGGCAAACAGAGTTAAACAGCCTTAAACCGAGACAAACAGAGTTAAATAGAGTTAAACAGAGGCAAACAGAGTTAAACAGCGTTAAATAGAGGCAAATAGAGTTAAACAGAGTCAAACAGAATTAAAGAGAGGTAAACAGAGGCAAACAGAGGGAAACAGAGTGAAACAGAGTAAAACAGAGGCATACAGAGTTAAACAGAGTTGAACAGAGGCAAACAGAGTTAAACAGAGGCAAGCAGAGTTAAACAGTGTTAAACAGAGGCAAACCAAGGGACAATGAGTGAAACAGAGTTAAACAGAGGCAAACAGAGATAAACAGAGTTAAACAGAGTTGAACAGAGGCAAACAGAGTTAAAAAGAGTTAAACATAGGCAAACAGATTTAAACAGAGTTAAACAGAGGCAAACAGAGTTCAACAGACATAAACAGTGTTCAGCAGAGGCGAAAAGAGTTAAGCAGCGTTAAACAGAGGCAAACAGAGTTCAACAGACATAAACAGTGTTCAGCAGAGGCGAAAAGAGTTAAGCAGAGTTAAACAGAGGCAAACAGAGTGGAACAGATTTAAACAGAGTTAAACAGAGGCAAACAGAGGGAAACAGAGTGAAACAGAGTAAAACAGAGGTAAACAGAGTTAAACATAGTTGAACAGAGGCAAACAGAGTTAAACAGAGGCAAGCAGAGTTAAACAGTGTTAAACAGAGGCTAACCAAGGGAAAATGAGTGAAACAGAGTTAAACAGAGGCATACAGAGATAAACAGAGTTAAACAGAGTTGAACTGAGGCAAACAGAGTTAAAAAGAGTTAAACATAGGCAAACAGATTTAAACAGAGTTAAAATGAGGCAAACAGAGTTAAACAGAGTTAAACAGAGGCATACAGAGTTAAACAGATTTAAACATAGGCAAACAGGAGTTAAACGGCCTTAGCCGAGACAAACAGAGTTAAATAGAGTTAAACAGAGGCAAGCAGAGTTAAACAGAGGCAAACAGAGTTAAACAGCGTTAAATAGTGGCAAATAGAGTTAAACGGAGATAAACATAGGCAAGCAGAGTTACACTTTGTTAAACAGAGGCAAACCAAGGGAAAATGAGTGAAACAGAGTTAAACAGAGGCATACAGAAATAAACAGAGTTAAACAGAATTGAACAGAGGCATACAGAGTTAAAAAGAGTTAAACATAGGCAAACAGATTTAAACAGAGTTAAACAGAGGCAAACAGAGTTAAACAGAGTTAAACATAGGCAAACAGAGTTAAGCAGCCTTAAACCGAGACAAACAGAATTAAAGAGAAGTTAAACAGAGGCAAACAGTGTTAGATAGATTGAAACAGAGGCAAACAGAGTTAAACAGAGTTAAAATGAGGCAAACAGAGTTAAACAGAGTTAAACAGAGGCATACAGAGTTAAACAGATTTAAACATAGGTAAACAGAGTTAAACGGCCTTAAACCGAGACAAACAGAGTTAAATAGAGTTAAACAGAGGCAAGCAGAGTTAAACAGAGGCAAACAGAGTTAAACAGCGTTAAATAGTGGCAAATAGAGTTAAACGGAGATAAACATAGGCAAACAGAGTTAAACAGTTTTAAACAGAGGTAAACCAAGGGAAAATGAGTGAAACAGAGTTAAACAGAGGCATACAGAGATAAACAGAGTTAAACAGAGTTGAACAGAGGCAAACAGAGTTAA
The DNA here is from genome assembly GCA_026770705.1 of Isurus oxyrinchus. Classification (NCBI taxonomy): domain Eukaryota; kingdom Metazoa; phylum Chordata; class Chondrichthyes; order Lamniformes; family Lamnidae; genus Isurus; species Isurus oxyrinchus. The sequence goes on from JANJGN010002027.1 coordinate 25,392, forward strand.
AAAGAATTAAACATATGCAAACAGATTTAAACAGAGTTAAACAGAGGCAAACAGAGTTAAACAGAGTTAAACATAGGCAAACAGAGTTAAACAGCCTTAAACCGAGACAAACAGAGTTAAATAGAGTTAAACAGAGGCTAACAGAGTTAAACAGAGGAAAACAGAGTTAAACAGCGTTAAATAGAGGCAAATAGAGTTATGCAGAGTCAAACAGAATTAAAGAGAGTTAAACAGAGGCAAACAGTGTTAAACAGAGTTAAACAGAGGCATACAGAGTTAAACAGATTTAAACATAGGCAAACAGAGTTAAACAGCCTTAAACCGAGACAAACAGAGTTAAATAGAGTTAAACAGCTGCAAACAGAGTTAAACAGAGTTAAAACAGAGGTAAACAGAGTTAACAGCGTTAAATAGAGGCAAATAGATTTAAGCAGAGTCAAACAGAATTAAAGAGAGTTAAACAGAGGCAAACAGTTTTAGATAGATTGAAAACAGAGGCAAACAGAGTTAAACGGAGTTAAACATAGGCAAACAGAGTTAAACGGTGTTAAACAGAGGCAAACCAAGGAAAATGAGTGAAACAGAGTTAAACAGAGGCATACAGAGTTAAACAGATTTAAACAGAGTTGAACAGTGGCAAACAGAGTTAAAAAGAGTTAAACATAGGCAAACAGATTTAAACAGAGTTAAACAGAGGCAAACAGAGTTAAACAGAGTTAAACAGAGGCATACAGAGTTAAACAGATTTAAACATAAGCAAACAGAGTTAAACAGCCTTAAACCGAGACAAACAGAGTTAAAATAGTGTTAAACAGAGGCAAATAGAGTTAAAAAGAGTCAAACAGAATTAAGAGAGTTAAACAGAGGCAAACAGTGTTAGATAGATTGAAACAGGGGCAAACAGAGTTAAACGGAGTTAAACATAGGCAAACAGAGTTAAACAGTGTTAAACAGTGGCAAACCAAGGGAAAATGAGTGAAACAGAGTTAAACAGAGGCATACAGAGTTAACAGTGTTAAACAGAGGCAAACAGAGTTAAACAGAGTTAAATAGAGGCATACAGAGTTAAACAGATTTAAACAGAGGCAAACAGAGTTAAACAGCCTTAAACCGAGACAAACAGAGTTAAATAGAGTTAAACAGAGGCAAACATAGTTAAACAGAGTTAAACAGAGGCAAACAGAGTTAAACAGAGTTAAACAGAGGCATACAGAGTTAAACAGATTTAAACAGAGGCAAACAGAGTTAAACAGCCTTAAACCGAGACAAACAGAGTTAAATAGAGTTAAACAGAGGCAAGCAGAGTTAAACAGAGCAAACAGAGTTAAACAGCGTTAAATAGTGGCAAATAGAGTTAAACGGAGATAAACATAGGCAAACAGAGTTAAACAGTTTTTAAACAGAGGTAAACCAAGGGAAAATGAGTGAAACAGAGTTAAACAGAGGCATACAGAGATAAACAGAGTTAAACAGAGTTGAACAGAGGCAAACAGAGTTAAAAGGAGTTAAACATATGCAAACAGATTTAAACAGAGTTAAACAGAGGCAAACAGAGTTAAACAGAGTTAAACATAGGCAAACAGAGTTAAACAGCCTTAACCGAGACAACAGAGTTAAATAGAGTTAAACAGAGGCAAACAGAGTTAAACGAGGGAAACAGAGTTAAACAGCGTTAAATAGAGGCAAACAGAGTTAAGCAGAGTCAAACAGAATTAAAGAGAGTTAAACAGAGGCAAACAGTGTTAAACAGAGTTAAAGCAGAGGCATACAGAGTTAAACAGATTTAAAGATAGGCAAACAGAGTTAAACAGCCTTAAACCGAGACAAACAGAGTTAAATAGAGTTAAACAGCTGCAAACAGAGTTAAACAGAGTTAAACAGAGGTAAACAGAGTTAAACAGCGTTAAATAGAGGCAAATAGATTTAAGCAGAGTCAAACAGAATTAAAGAGAGTTAAACAGAGGCAAACAGTGTTAGATAGATTGAAACAGAGGCAAACAGAGTTAAACGGAGTTAAACATAGGCAACAAAGTTAAACGGTGTTAAACAGAGGCAAACCAAGGGGAAAATGAGTGAAACAGAGTTAAACAGAGGCATACAGAGTTAAACAGAGTTAAACAGAGTTGAACAGTGGCAAACAGAGTTAAAAAGAGTTAAACAGAGGCAAAAAGATTTAAACAGAGTTAAACAGAGGCAAACAGATTTAAACAGAGTTAAACAGCCTTAAACCGAGACAAACAGAGTTAAATACAGTTAAACAGAGGCAAACAGATTTAAATAGAGTTAAACATAGGCAAACAGAGTTAAACAGAGTTTAACAGAGGCAAACAGAGTTAAATAGATTGAAACAGAGGCAAAAAGAGTTCAACAGAGATAACCAAAGTTCAAAAGAGTTAACAGAGTTAAACAGAGGCAAACAGAGGGAAACAGAGTGAAGCAGAGTTAAACAGAGGTATACAGAGTTAAACAGTTGAACAGAGGCAAACAGAGATAAGCAGAGTTAAACAGAGGCAAAACAGAGTTAAATAGATTGAAACAGAGGCAAACAGAGTTCAACAGAGATAAACGGAGTTCAACTGAGTTAAACAAGAGTTAAACAGAGGCAAGCAGAGGGAAACAGAGTGAAACAGAGTTAAACAGAGGCATATAGAGTTAAACAGAGTTGAACAGAGGCAAACAGATTTAAATAGATTGTAAGAGAGGCAAACAGAGTTGAACAGTAATAAACAGAGTTCAACAGAGTTAAACAGATTTAAACAGAGGCAAACAGAGGGAAACAGAGTGAAACAGAGAAAACAGAGGCAAACAGAGATAAACAGAGTTAAACAGAGGCAAACAGAGTTAAACAGTGTTAAACAGTTTGAAACAGAGGCGAACAGAGTTGAACAGAGTTAAACAGAGGCAAGCCGAGTTCAACGGAGTTAAACTGACTTAAGCAGTGGCAATCAGAGGGAAACAGAGTGAAACAGTGTTAAACAGAGGCATACAGAGTTAAACAAAATTAAACAGTGTTGAACAGAGGCAAACAGATTTAAGCAGATTTAAACAAAGGCAAACAGTTGTAAACTGAGTGAAACAGAAGCATACAGTGTTAAACTGAGTTGGACAGAGGCAAACAGAGTTAAACAGAGGCAAACAGAATGAAGCAGAGGCAAACAGAGTTAAAAGAGTTAAACAGAAGGCATATAGAGTTTAAACAGAGTTGAACAGAGGCAAACAGATTTAAATAGATTGAAAGAGAGGCAAACAGAGTTGAACAGTAATAAAGAGAGTTCAACAGAGTTAAACAGATTTAAACAGAGGCAAACAGAGTTAAACGGCCTTAAACCGAGACAAACAGAGTTAAATAGAGTTAAACACACGGCAAACAGAGTTAAACAGAGGCGAACAGAGTTGAACAGAGTTAAACAGAGGCAAACAGAGTTAAACAGAGTTAAACAGAGGCATACAGAGTTAAACAGATTTAAACAGAGGCAAACAGAGTTAAACAGCCTTAAACCGAGACAAACAGTGTTAAATAGAGTTAAACAGAGGCAAACAGAGTTAAACAGAGGCAAACAGAGTAAAACTGCGTTAAATAGTGGCAAATAGAGTTAAACGGAGATAAACATAGGCAAACAGAGTTAAACAGTGTTAAACAGAGGCAAACCAAGGGAAAACGAGTGAAACAGAGTTAAACAGAGGCATACAGAGATAAACAGAGTTGAACAGAGGCAAACAGAGTTAAAAAGAGTTAAACATAGGCAAACAGATTTAAACAGAGTTAAACAGAGGCAAACAGAGTTAAACAGAGTTAAACAGAGGCATGCAGAGTTAAACAGATTTAAACATAAGCAAACAGAGTTAAACAGACTTAAACCGAGACAAACAGAGTTAAATAGTGTTAAACAGAGGCAAACAGAGTTAAACAGAGTTAAACAGAGGTAAACAGAGTTAAACAGCGTTAAATAGAGGCAAATAGAGTTAAAAAGAGTCAAACAGAATTAAAGAGAGTTAAACAGAGGCAAACAGTGTTAGATAGATTGAAACAGGGGCAAACAGAGTTAAACGGAGTTAAACATAGGCAAACAGAGTTAAACAGTGTTAAACAGTGGCAGACCAAGGGAAAATGAGTGAAACAGAGTTAAACAGAGGCATACAGAGTTAAACAGTGTTAAACAGAGGCAATCAGAGTTAAACAGAGTTAAACAGAGGCATACAGAGTTAAACAGATTTAAACAGAGGCAAACAGAGTTAAACAGCCTTAAACCGAGACAAACAGAGTTAAATAGAGTTAAACAGAGGCAAACATAGTTAAACAGAGTTAAACAGAGGCAAGCAGATTTAAACAGATTTAAACAGAGGCAAACAGAGTTAAACAGAGTTAAACAGAGGCATACAGAGTTAAACAGATTTAAACAGAGGCAACCAGAGTTAAACAGCCTTAAACCGAGACAAACAGAATTAAATAGAGTTAAACAGAGGCAAGCAGAGTTAAACAGAGGCAAACAGAGTTAAACAGCGTTAAATAGTGGCAAATAGAGTTAAACAGAGATAAACATAGGCAAACAGTGTTAAACAGTGTTAAACAGAGGCAAACCAAGGGAAAATGAGTGAAAAGGAGTTAAACAGAGGCATACAGAGATAAACAGAGTTGAACAGAGTTGAACAGAAGCAAACAGAGTTAAAAAGAGTTAAACATTGGCAAACAGATTTAAACAGAGTTAAACAGAGGCAAACAGAGTTAAACAGAGTTAAACATAGGCAAACAGAGTTAAACTGCCTTAAACTGAGACAAACAGATTTAAATAGAGTTAAACAGAGGCAAACAGAGTTAAACAGAGGCAAACAGACTTAAACAGCGTTAAATAGAGGCAAATAGAGTTAAGCAGAGTCAAACAGAATTAAAGAGAGTTAAACAGAGGCAAACAGTGTTAAACAGAGTTAAACAGAGGCATACAGAGTTAAACAGATTTAAACATAGGCAAACAGAGTTAAACAGCCTTAAACCGAGACAAACAGAGTTAAATAGAGTTAAACAGCTGCAAACAGAGTTAAACAGAGGTAAACAGAGTTAAACAGCGTTAAATAGAGGCAAATAGATTTAAGCAGAGTCAAACAGAATTAAAGAGAGTTAAACAGAGGCAAACAGTTTTAGATAGATTGAAACAGAGGCAAACAGAGTTAAACGGAGTTAAACATAGGCAAACAGAGTTAAACGGTGTTAAACAGAGGCAAACCAAGGGAAAATGAGTGAAACAGAGTTAAACAGAGTTAAACAGAGTTAAACAGAGTTGAACAGTGGCAAACAGAGTTAAAAAGAGTTAAACAGAGGCAAACAGATTTAAACAGAGTTAAACAGAGGCAAACAGAGTTAAACAGAGTTAAACTGAGGCATACAGAGTTAAACAGATTTAACAGTGTTAAACAGCGTTAAATAGAGGCAAATAGATTTAAGCAGAGTCAAACAGAATTAAAGAGAGTTAAACAGAGGCAAACAGTGTTAGATAGATTGAAACAGAGGCAAACAGAGTTAAACGGAGTTAAACATAGGCAAACAGAGTTAAACGGTGTTAAACAGAGGCAAACCAAGGGAAAATGAGTGAAACAGAGTTAAACAGAGGCATACAGAGTTAAACAGAGTTAAACAGAGTTGAACAGTGGCAAACAGAGTTAAAAAGAGTTAAACAGAGGCAAACAGATTTAAACAGAGTTAAACAGAGGCAAACAGAGTTAAACAGAGTTAAACTGAGGCATACAGAGTTAAACAGATTTAAACAGTGTTAAACAGCCTTAAACCGAGACAGACAGAGTTAAACAGCGTTAAATAGAGGCAAATAGAGTTAAACAGAGTCAAACAGAATTAAAGAGAGTTAAACAGAGGCAAACAGAGTTAGATCGATTGAAACAGAGGCAAACAGAGTTGAACAGAGATAAACAGAGTTCAACAGAGGCGAAAAGAGTTGAACTGAGTTAAACAGAGGCAAACAGATTTCAACTGAGTTAAACAGAGGCATACAGAGTTATACAGAGTTAAACTGAGTTGAACAGAGGCAATCAGAGTTAACAGAGTTAATCAGAGGCAACCAGAGTTAAACTGAGTTAAACAGAGGCAAACATAGTTCAACAGAGTAAAACAGGGGCATGCAGAGTTAAACAGAGGCAAACAGAGTTAAGCAGCGGTAAACAGAGGCAAACAGATTTAAATAGAGTTAAACATAGGCAAACAGAGTTAAATAGATTGAAACAGAGGCAAAAAGAGTTCAACAGAGATAACCAGATTTCAAAAGAGTTAACAGAGTTAAACAGAGGCAAACAGAGGGAAACAGAGTGAAGCAGAGTTAAACAGAGGTATACAGAGTTAAACAGTTGAACAGAGGCAAACAGAGATAAACAGAGTCAAACAGAGGCAAACAGAGTTAAATAGATTGAAACAGAGGCAAACAGAGTTCAACAGAGATAAACGGAGTTCAACTGAGTTAAACAGAGTTAAACAGAGGCAAGCAGAGGGAAACAGAGTGAAACAGAGTTAAACAGAGGCATATAGAGTTAAACAGAGTTAAACAGAGGCAAACAGAGTTAAACAGAGTTAAACAGAGTTAAACAGATTGAAACAGAGGCGAACAGAGTTGAACAGAGTTAAACAGAGGCAAGCAGAGTTCAACAGAGTTAAACTGACTTAAACAGTGGCAATCAGATGGAAACAGAATGAAACAGTGTTAAACAGAGGCATACAGAGTTAAACAAAATTAAACAGTGTTGAACAGAGGCAAACAGATTTAAGCAGATTTAAACAAAGGCAAACAGATGAAAACTTTGTGAAACAGAAGCATACAGTGTTAAACTGAGTTGGACAGAGACAAACAGAGTTAAACAGAGGCAAACAGAATGAAGCAGAGGCAAACAGAGTTAAAAGAGTTAAACAGAGGCATATAGAGTTAAACAGAGTTGAACAGAGGCAAACAGATTTAAATAGATTGAAAGAGAGGCAAACAGAGTTGAACAGTAATAAACAGAGTTCAACAGAGTTAAACAGATTTAAACAGAGGCAAACAGAGGGAAACAGAGTGAAACAGAGATAACAGAGGCAAACAGAGATAAACAGAGTTAAACAGAGGCAAACAGAGTTAAACAGAGTTAAACAGAGTTAAACAGAGGCGAACAGAGTTAAACAGAGTTAAACAGAGGCAAGCAGAGTTCAACGGAGTTAAACTGACTTAAACAGTGGCAAACCGAGGGAAACAGAGTGAAACAGTGTTAAACAGAGGCATACAGAGTTAAACAGAGTTAAACAAAGGCAAACAGATGTAAACGGAGTGAAACAGAGTTAAACAGAAGCATACAGTGTTAAACAGAGTTGGACAGAGGCAAAGAGGGTTAAACAGAGTTAAACAGAGGCAAACAGAGTTAAGCAGAGGCAAACAGAGTTAAAGGAGTTAAACTGAGGCATATAGAGTTAAACAGATTTAAACAGAGGCAAACAGAGTTAAACAGCGTTAAACAGAGGCAAACAGCGTTAAATAGAGTTAAACAGAGGCAATCAGAGTTAAACAGGATTAAAGAGAGGCAGACAGAGTTAAATAGATTGAAACAGAGGCAAACAGAGTTAATCGGTGTCAAAGAGAGGGAAACAGAGTGAAACAGAGTTAAACAGAGGCAACCAGAGTTAAACTGAGTTAAACAGAGGCAAACAGAGTTCAACAGAGTTAAACAGAATCATACAGAGTTAAACAGAGTTGAGCAGAGGGAAACAGAATTAAGCAGAGGCAACCTGAGTTAAACAGAGTCAAGCAGAGGCAAACAGAGTTAAACAGAGTTAAACAGAGGCATGCAGAGTTAAACAGAGTTAAACAGATGCAAACAGAGTTAAACAGAGGCAAACAGATGTAACCTGGGTGAAACAGAGTTAAACAGAAACATACAGAGTTAAAGAGAGTGGGACAGAGGCAAACAGAGTTAAACGGAGTTAAACAGAGGCATACAGAGGGAAACAGAGTGAAACACAGTTAAACAGAGGCAAATAGAGTGAAACAGAGTTAAACAGAATTGAACAGAGGCAAACAGAGTTAAACAGAGTTAAAAAGAGTTAAATAGAGTTCAACAGAGGCAAACAAAGCTAAACAGATTTAAACAGTGGCAAACATGGTTAAACAGAGTTAAACAGAGGCAAACAGAGGCATACAGAGTTAAACAGAGTTAAACAGAGGCAAACAGAGTTAAACAGCGTTAAACAGAGGCAAACAGAGTTCAACAGACATAAACAGTGTTCAGCAGAGGCGAAAAGAGTTAAACAGAGTTAAACAGAGGCAAACAGAGTTCAACAGATTTAAACAGAGTTAAACAGAGGCAAACAGAGGGAAACAGAGTTAAACAGAGTTAAACAGAGGCAAACAGAGGCAAACAGAGTTGAACAGAGCTAAACATAGTTAAAACGATTTAAACAGAGGCATACAGACTTAAACAGATGTAAACAGAGTTGAACAGAGGCAAACAGAGTTAAACAGAGTTAAACAGAGTTCGACCGAGGCAAACGCAGTTAAATAGAGTTGAACAGAGGCAAACAGAGTTAAACAGAGGCAAACAGATTTAAACAGAGTTAAACAGATTTAAACAGAGTTAAACAGAGTTAGACCGAGGCAAACACAGTTAAATAGACTTGAACAGAGGCAAACAGAGTTAAACAGAGGCAAACAGAGTTAAACAAATTTAAACAGAGTTAAACGGAGGTGAACAGATTGAAGAAGAGTTAAACAGAGGCAAACAGAGTTCAACAGAGTTAAACAGAAGCAAAGAGAGGGAAACCGAGTGAACTGTGTTAAACAGAGGTATACAGATTTAAACAGAGTTAAACAGAGTTTAGCAGAGCTGAACAGAGTTCAACAGAGTTAAACAGAGGCAAAGAGAGGTAAACTGAGTGAAACAGAGTTAAACAGAGGCATACAGATTTAAACATAATTCAATAGAGTTAAACAGAGTTAAATAGAGGCAAACGGAGGGACACAGAGTGAACCACTGGCATACAGAGTTAAGCAGAGCTGAACAGAGGCAAACAGAGTTAAATACATTGAAAAAGAGGCAAACAGAGTTCAACAGAGATAAACAGAATTCAGCGGAGTTAAACAGAGTTAAACAGAGGCAAACAGAGGGAAACAGAGTGAAACAGAGTTAAACAGAGGCAAATAGAGTTAAACAGTGTTGAACAGAGGCAAACAGAGTTAAGCAGATGCAAACAGTCTTAAACACAGTTAAACAAATTTAAACAAAGTTAAAAAGAGGCGAACAGATTTAAACAGAGTTAAACAGAGGCAAACAGAGTTCAACAGAGTTAACCAGAGTTAAACTGAGTTAAGCAGAGGTGAACAGATTTAAACAGAGTTAAACAGATGGAAACAGAGTTCAGCAGAGTTAAACAAGGGCAAAGAGAGGTAAACTGAGTGAAACAGAGTTAAACAGAGGCATACAGATTTAAACAGAATTCAATAGAGTTAAATAGTGTTAAACAGAGGCAAACAGAGTTAAACAGAATTAAACAGACGCTAACAGAGTTAAACAGAGTTAAACAGAGGAGGACAGAGTTAAATAGCCTTCAACAGAGCCAAACGGAGTTCAATAGAGTTAAACAGAGGCATACAGAGTTAAACAGAGTTAAACAGAGGTGAACAGAGTTAAACAGCGTTAAACAGAGGCAAACAGCGTTAAATAGAGTTAAACAGAGGCAAACAGAATTAAACAGAGTGTAACAGAGGCAAACAGAGTTAAACAGAGTTGAACAGAGGCAAACAGAGTTAAGCAGAGGCAAACATTGTTAAACAGAGTTAAACAAATTTAAACAAAGTTAAAAAGAGGCGAACAGATTTAAACAGAGTTAAACAGAGGCAAACAGTGTTCAACAGAATTAAACAGAGGCAAACAGAGGGAAACTGAGTGAAACAGAGTTAAACAGATGCAAACAGAGTTAAACAGAGTTAAACAGAGGTGAACAGAGTTAAACAGAGTTAAGGAGAGGCAAACAGAGTTGAACAGAGTTAAACAGAGTTAAAAAGATTTAAACAGAGGCATACAGACTTAAACAGAGGTACACAGAGTTGAACAGAGGCAAACAGAGTTAAACAGAGTTAAACAGAGTTAGACCGAGGCAAACAGTTAAATAGAGTTGAACAGAGGCAAACAGAGTTAAACAGAGGCAAACAGAGTTAAACAAATTTAAACAGAGTTAAACAGAGGTGAACAGATGTAAACAGAGTTAAACAGAGGCAAACAGAGTTCAACAGAGTTAAACAGAAGCAAAGAGAGGGAAACCGAGTGAAACTGTGTTAAACAGAGGCATACAGATTTAAACAGAGTTAAACAGAGGCAAACAGAGTTAAACAGAGTTAAACAGAGGCAAACAGATTTCAACAGAGTTATACAGAGGCATGCAGAGTTTAACAGAGTTAAACAGAGGCAAACAGAGTCAAATAGTGTTAAACAGAGGCAAACAGAGTTAAACAGAATTAAACAGAGGCTAACAGATTTAAACAGAGTTAAACAGAGGCAAACAGAGATAAACAGAGTTAAACATAGGCAAACAGAGTTAAACAGCCTTAAACCGAGACAAACAGAATTAAAGAGAAGTTAAACAGAGGCAAACAGTGTTAGATAGATTGAAACAGAGGCAAACAGAGTTAAACAGAGTTAAACATAGGCAAACAGAGTTAAACAGTGTTAAACAGAGGCAAACCAAGGGATAATGAGTGAAACAGAGTTAAACAGAGGCATACAGAGATAAACAGAGTTAAACAGAGTTGAACAGAGGCAAACAGAGTTAAAAAGAGTTAAACATAGGCAAACAGATTTAAACAGAGTTAAACAGAGGCAAACAGAGTTAAACAGAGTTAAACAGAGGTAAACAGAGTTAAACAGCGTTAAATAGAGGCAAATAGAGTTAAAAAGAGTCAAACAGAATTAAAGAGAGTTAAACAGAGGCAAACAGTGTTAGATAGATTGAAACAGGGGCAAACAGAGTTAAACGGAGTTAAACAGAAGCAAAGAGAGGGAAACCGAGTGAACTGTGTTAAACAGAGGCATACAGATTTAAACAGAGTTAAACAGAGTTTAGCAGAGCTGAACAGAGTTCAACAGAGTTAAACAGAGGCAAAGAGAGGTAAACTGAGTGAAACAGAGTTAAACAGAGGCATACAGATTTAAACATAATTCAATAGAGTTAAACAGAGTTAAAGAGAGGCAAACGGAGGGACACAGAGTGAACCACTGGCATACAGAGTTAAGCAGAGCTGAACAGAGGCAAACAGAGTTAAATACATTGAAACAGAGGCAAACAGAGTTCAACAGAGATAAACAGAATTCAGCGGAGTTAAACAGAGTTAAACAGAGGCAAACAGAGGGAAACAGAGTGATACAGAGTTAAACAGAGGCAAATAGAGTTAAACAGAGTTGAACAGAGGCAAACAGAGTTAAGCAGATGCAAACAGTCTTAAACACAGTTAAACAAATTTAAACAAAGTTAAAAAGAGGTGAACAGATTTAAACAGAGTTAAACAGATGCAAACAGAGTTCAACAGAGTTAAACAAGGGCAAAGAGAGGTAAACTGAGTGAAACAGAGTTAAACAGAGGCATACAGATTTAAACAGAATTCAATAGAGTTAAATAGTGTTAAACAGAGGCAAACAGTGTTAAACAGAATTAAACAGACGCTAACAGAGTTAAACAGAGTTAAACAGAGGAGGACAGAGTTAAATAGCCTTCAACAGAGCCAAACGGAGTTCAATAGAGTTAAACAGAGGCATACAGAGTTAAACAGAGTTAAACATACGCAAACAGAGTTAGACAGCGTTAAACAGAGGCAAACAGCGTTAAATAGAGTTAAACAGAGGCAAACAGAATTAAACAGAGTTTAACAGAGGCAAACAGAGTTAAACAGAGTTGAACAGAGGCAAACAGAGTTAAGCAGAGGCAAACATTGTTAAACAGAGTTAAACAAATTTAAGCAAAGTTAAAAAGAGGCGAACAGATTTAAACAGAGTTAAACAGATGCAAACAGTGTTCAACAGAATTAAACAGAGGCAAACAGAGGGAAACTGAGTGAAACAGAGTTAAACAGAGGCAAACAGAGTTAAACAGAGTTAAACAGAGGTGAACAGAGTTAAACAGAGTTAAGGAGAGGCAAACAGAGTTAAACAGAGTTAAACAAAGGCAAACAGAGTTAAAGAGCCTTAAACCGAGACAAACAGAATTAAAGAGAAGTTAAACAGAGGCAAACAGTGTTAGATAGATTGAAACAGAGGCAAACAGAGTTAAACAGAGTTAAACATAGGCAAACAGAGTTAAACAGAGTTAAACAGAGGCAAACAGAGTTAAACAGAGGCAAACAGAGTTAAACAGAGGCAAGCAGAGTTAAACAGTGTTAAACAGAGGCAAACCAAGGGATAATGAGTGAAACAGAGTTAAACAGAGGCATACAGAGATAAACAGAGTTAAACAGAGTTGAACAGAGGCAAACAGAGTTAAAAAGAGTTAAACATAGGCAAACAGATTTAAACAGAGTTAAACAGAGGCAAACAGAGTTAAACAGAGTTAAACAGAGGTAAACAGATTTAAACAGCGTTAAATAGAGGCAAATAGAGTTAAAAAGAGTCAAACACAGTTAAAGAGAGTTAAACAGAGGCAAACAGTGTTAGATAGATTGAAACAGGGGCAAACAGAGTTAAACGGAGTTAAACATAGGCAAACAGAGTTAAACAGTGTTAAACAGTGGCAAACCAAGGGAAAATGAGTGAAACAGAGTTAAACAGAGGCATACAGAGTTAAACAGTGTTAAACAGAGGCAAACAGAGTTAAACAGAGTTAAACAGAGGCATACAGAGTTAAACAGATTTAAACAGAGGCAAACAGAGTTAAACAGCCTTAAACCGAGACAAACAGAGTTAAATAGAGTTAAACAGAGGCAAACATAGTTAAACAGAGTTAAACAGAGGCAAACAGATTTAAACAGAGTTAAACAGAGGCAAACAGAGTTAAACAGAGTTAAACAGACGCATACAGAGTTAAACAGATTTAAACAGAGGCAAACAGAGTTAAACAGCCTTAAACCGAGACAAACAGAGTTAAATAGAGTTAAACAGAGGCAAGCAGAGTTAAACAGAGGCAAACAGAGTTAAATAGCGTTAAATAGTGGCAAATAGAGTTAAACGGAAATAAACATAGGCAAACAGAGTTAAACAGTGTTAAACAGAGGCAAACCAAGGGAAAATGAGTGAAACAGAGTTAAACAGAGGCATACAGAGATAAACAGAGTTAAACAGAGTTGAACAGAGGCAAACAGAGTTAAAAAGAGTTAAACATAGGCAAACAGATTTAAACAGAGTTAAACAGAGGCAAACAGAGTTAAACAGAGTTAAACATAGGCAAACAGAGTTAAACAGCTTTAAACCGAGACAAACAGAGTTAAATAGAGTTAAACAGAGGCAAACAGAGTTAAACAGAGGCAAACAGACTTAAACAGCGTTAAATAGAGGCAAATAGAGTTAAGCAGAGTCAAACAGAATTAAAGAGAGTTAAACAGAGGCAAACAGTTTTAAACAGAGTTAAACAGAGGCATACAGAGTTAACCAGATTTAAACATAGGCAAACAGAGTTAAACAGCCTTAAACCGAGACAATCAGAGTTAAATAGAGTTAAACAGCTGCAAACAGAGTTAAACAGAGTTAAACAGAGGTAAACAGAGTTAAACAGCGATAAATAGAGGCAAATAGATTTAAGCAGAGTCAAACAGAATTAAAGACAGTTAAACAGAGGCAAACAGTGTTAGATAGATTGAAACAGAGGCAAACAGAGTTAAACGGAGTTAAACATAGGCAAACAGAGTTAAACGGTGTAAAAAAGAGGCAAACCAAGGGAAAATGAGTGAAACCGAGTTAAACAGAGGCATACAGAGTTAAACAGAGTTGAACAGTGGCAAACAGAGTTAAAAAGAGTTAAACAAATTTAAACAAAGTTAAAAAGAGGCGAACAGATTTAAACAGAGTTAAACAGAGGCAAACAGAGTTCAACAGAGTTAACCAGAGTTAAACTGAGTTAAGCAGAGGTGAACAGATTTAAACAGAGTTAAACAGATGCAAACAGAGTTCAACAGAGTTAAACAAGGGCAAAGAGAGGTAAACTGAGTGAAACAGAGTTAAACAGAGGCATACAGATTTAAACAGAATTCAATAGAGTTAAATAGTGTTAAACAGAGGCAAACAGAGTTAAACAGAATTAAACAGACGCTAACAGAGTTAAAAAGAGTTAAACAGAGGAGGACAGAGTTAAATAGCCTTTAACAGAGCCAAACGGAGTTCAATAGAGTTAAACAGAGGCATACAGAGTTAAACAGAGTTAAACAGAGGTGAACAGAGTTAAACAGCGTTAAACAGAGGCAAACAGCGTTAAATAGAGTTAAACAGAGGCAAACAGAATTAAACAGAGTTTAACAGAGGCAAACAGAGTTAAACAGAGTTGAACAGAGGCAAACAGAGTTAAGCAGAGGCAAACATTGTTAAACAGAGTTAAACAAATTTAAACAAAGTTAAAAAGAGGCGAACAGAGTTAAACAGAGTTAAACAGAGGCAAACAGTGTTCAACAGAATAAAACAGAGGCAAACAGAGGGAAACTGAGTGAAACAGAGTTAAACAGAGGCAAACAGAGTTAAACAGAGTTAAACATAGGCAAACAGAGTTAAACAGCCTTAAACCGAGACAAACAGAATTAAAGAGAAGTTAAACAGAGGCAAACAGTGTTAGATAGATTGAAACAGAGGCAAACAGAGTTAAACAGAGTTAAACATAGGCAAACAGAGTTAAACAGTGTTAAACAGAGGCAAACCAAGGGATAATGAGTGAAACAGAGTTAAACAGAGGCATACAGAGATAAACAGAGTTAAGCAGAGTTGAACAGAGGCAAACAGAGTTAAAAAGAGTTAAACATAGGCAAACAGATTTAAACAGAGTTAAACAGAGGCAAACAGAGTTAAACAGAGTTAAACAGAGGTAAACAGATTTAAACAGCGTTAAATAGAGGCAAATAGAGTTAAAAAGAGTCAAACAGAATTAAAGAGAGTTAAACAGAGGCAAACAGTGTTAGATAGATTGAAACAGGGGCAAACAGAGTTAAACGGAGTTAAACATAGGCAAACAGAGTTAAACAGTGTTAAACAGTGGCAAACCAAGGGAAAATGAGTGAAACAGAGTTAAACAGAGGCATACAGAGTTAAACAGTGTTAAACAGAGGCAAACAGAGTTAAACAGAGTTAAACAGAGGCATACAGAGTTAAACAGATTTAAACAGAGGCAAACAGAGTTAAACAGCCTTAAACCGAGACAAACAGAGTTAAATAGAGTTAAACAGAGGCAAACATAGTTAAACAGAGTTAAACAGAGGCAAACAGATTTAAACAGAGTTAAACAGAGGCAAACAGAGTTAAACAGAGTTAAACAGACGCATACAGAGTTAAACAGATTTAAACAGAGGCAAACAGAGTTAAACAGCCTTAAACCGAGACGAACAGAGTTAAATAGAGTTAAACAGAGGCAAGCAGATTTAAACAGAGGCAAACAGAGTTAAACAGCGTTAAATAGTGGCAAATAGATTTAAACGGAAATAAACATAGGCAAACAGAGTTAAACGGTGTTAAACAGAGGCAAACCAAGGGAAAATGAGTGAAACAGAGTTAAACAGAGGCATACAGAGTTAAACAGAGTTAAACAGAGTTGAACAGTGGCAAACAGAGTTAAAAAGAGTTAAACAGAGGCAAACAGATTTAAACAGAGTTAAACAGAGGCAAACAGAGTTAAACAGAGTTAAACTGAGGCATACAGAGTGAAACAGATGTAAACAGAGTTAAACAGCCTTAAACCGAGACAAACAGAGTTAAGTAGAGTTAAACAGAGGCAAACAGAGTAAAACAGAGGCAAACAGAGTTAAACAGCGTTAAATAGAGGCAAATAGAGTTAAACAGAGTCAAACAGAATTAAAGAGAGTTAAACAGAGGCAAACAGAGTTAGATCGATTGAAACAGAGGCAAACAGAGTTGAACAGAGATAAACAGAGTTCAACAGAGGCGAAAAGAGTTGAACTGAGTTAAACAGAGGCAAACAGATTTCAACAGAGTTAAACAGAGGCATACAGAGTTATACAGAGTTAAACTGAGTTGAACAGAGGCAACCAGAGTTAACAGAGTTAATCAGAGGCAACCAGAGTTAAACTGAGTTAAACAGAGGCAAACATAGTTCAACAGAGTAAAACAGGGGCATGCAGAGATAAACAGAGGCAAACAGAGTTAAGCAGCGGTAAACAGAGGCAAACAGATTTAAATAGAGTTAAACATAGGCAAACAGAGTTAAACAGAGTTTAACAGATGCAAACAGAGTTAAATAGATTGAAACAGAGGCAAAAAGAGTTCAACAGAGATAACCAGAGTTCAAAAGAGTTAACAGAGTTAAACAGAGGCAAACAGAGGGAAACAGAGTGAAGCAGAGTTAAACAGAGGTATACAGAGTTAAACAGTTGAACAGAGGCAAACAGAGATAAACAGAGTTAAACAGAGGCAAACAGAGTTAAATAGATTGAAACAGAGGCAAACAGAGTTCAACAGAGATAAACGGAGTTCAACTGAGTTAAACAGAGTTAAACAGAGGCAAACAGAGTGAAACAGAGTTAAACAGAGGCATATAGAGTTAAACAGAGTTGGACAGAGGCAAACAGATTTAAATAGATTGAAAGAGAGGCAAACAGAGTTGAACAGTAATAAACAGAGTTCAACAGAGTTAAACAGATTTAAACAGAGGCAAACAGAGGGAAACAGAGTGAAACAGAGAAAACAGAGGCAAACAGAGATAAACAGAGTTAAACAGAGGCAAACAGAGTTAAACAGAGTTAAACAGATTGAAACAGAGGCGAACAGAGTTGAACAGAGTTAAACAGAGGCAAGCAGAGTTCAACGGAGTTAAACTGACTTAAACAGTGGCAATCAGAGGGAAACAGAGTGAAACAGTGTTAAACAGAGGCATACAGAGTTAAACAAAATTAAACAGTGTTGAACAGAGGCAAACAGATTTAAGCAAATTTAAACAAAGGCAAACAGATGTAAACTGAGTGAAACAGAAGCATACAGTGTTAAACTGAGTTGGACAGAGGCAAACAGAGTTAAACAGAGGCAAACAGAATGAAGCAGAGGCAAACAGAGTTAAAAGAGTTAAACAGAGGCATATAGAGTTAAACAGAGTTGAACAGAGGCAAACAGATTTAAATAGATAGAAAGAGAGGCAAACAGAGTTGAACAGTAATAAACAGAGTTCAACAGAGTTAAACAGATTTAAACAGAGGCAAACAGAGTTAAACAGCTTTAAACCGAGACAAACAGAGTTAAATAGAGTTAAACAGAGGCAAACAGATTTAAACAGAGTTAAACAGAGGCAAACAGATTTAAACAGAGTTAAACAGAGGCAAACAGAGTTAAACAGAGTTAAACAGAGGCATACAGAGTTAAACAGATTTAAACAGAGGCAAACAGAGTTAAGCAGCCTTAAACCGAGACAAACAGAGTTAAATAGAGTTAAACAGAGGCAAGCAGAGTTAAACAGAGGCAAACAGAGTTAAACAGAGTTAAATAGTGGCAAATAGAGTTAAACGGAGATAAACATAGGCAAACAGAGTTAAACAGTTTTAAACAGAGGCAAACCAAGGGAAAATGAGTGAAACAGAGTTAAACAGAGGCATACAGAGATAAACAGAGTTAAACAGAGTTGAACAGAGGCAAACAGAGTTAAAAAGAGTTAAACATAGGCAAACAGATTTAAACAGAGTTAAACAGAGGCAAACAGAGTTAAACAGAGTTTAACAAAGGCAAACAGAGTTAAGCAGCATTAAACAGAGACAAACAGAATTAAAGAGAAGTTAAACCGAGGCAAACAGTGTTAGATAGATTGAAACAGAGGCAAACAGAGTTAAACAGAGTTAAACATAGGCAAACAGAGTTAAACAGTGTTAAACAGAGGCAAACCAAGGGAAAATGAGTGAAACAGAGTTAAACAGAGGCATACAGAGATAAACAGAGTTAAACAGAGGCATATAGAGTTAATCAGATTTAAACAGAGGCAAACAGAGTTAAACAGCGTTAAACAGAGGCAAACAGCGTTAACGAGAGTTAAACAGAGGCAATCAGAGTTAAACAGAATTAAACAGAGGCAGACAGATTGAAATAGATTGAAACAGAGGCAAACAGAGGCAAACAGAGCGAAACAGAGTGAAACAGAGTTAAACAGAGGCATACAGAGTTAAACAGAGTTAGACGGAGGCAAACAGAGGCAAACAGAGTTAAACAGAGTTAAACAGAGTTAAACAGAGGCGAACAGAGTTAAACAGAGTTAAACAGAGGCAAGCAGAGTTCAACGGATTTAAACTGACTTAAACAGTGGCAAACAGAGGGAAACAGAGTGAAACAGTGTTAAACAGAGGCATACAGAGTTAAACAGAGTTAAACATTGTTGAACAGAGGCAAACAGAGTTAAACAGAGTTAAACAAAGGCAAACAGATGTAAACTGAGTGAAACAGAGTTAAACAGAAGCATACAGTGTTAAACAGAGTTGGACAGAGGCAAAGAGGGTTAAACAGAGTTAAACAGAGGCAAACAGAGTTAAGCAGAGGCAAACAGAGTTAAAGGAGTTAAACTGAGGCATATAGAGTTAAACAGATTTAAACAGAGGCAAACAGAGTTAAACAGCGTTAAACAGAGGCAAACAGCGTTAAATAGAGTTAAACAGAGGCAATCAGAGTTAAACAGGATTAAACAGAGGCAGACAGAGTTAAATAGATTGAAACAGAGGCAAACAGAGTTAATCGGTGTCAAAGAGAGGGAAACAGATTGAAACAGAGTTAAACAGAGGCAACCAGAGTTAAACTGAGTTAAACAGAGGCAAACAGAGTTCAACAGAGTTAAACAGAATCATACAGAGTTAAACAGAGTTGAGCAGAGGGAAACAGAATTAAGCAGAGGCAACCTGAGTTAAACAGAGTCAAGCAGAGGCAAACAGAGTTAAACAGAGTTAAACAGAGGCATACAGAGTTAAACAGAAGCATACAGAGTTAAAGAGAGTTGGACAGAGGCAAACAGAGTTAAACGGAGTTAAACAGAGGCATACAGAGGGAAACAGAGTGAAACACAGTTAAACAGAGGCAAATAGAGTGAAACAGAGTTAAACAGAATTGAACAGAGGCAAACAGAGTTAAACAGAGTTAAAAAGAGTTAAATGGAGTTCAACAGAGGCAAACAAAGCTAAACAGATTTAAACAGTGGCAAACATGGTTAAACAGAGCTAAACAGAGGCAAACAGAGTTAAACAGAGGCATACAGAGTTAAACAGAGTTAAACAGAGGCAAACAGAGTTAATCAGCGTTAAACAGAGGCAAACAGAGTTCAACAGACATAAACAGTGTTCAGCAGAGGCGAAAAGAGTTAAGCAGAGTTAAACAGAGGCAAACAGAGTTCAACAGATTTAAACAGAGTTAAACAGAGGCAAACAGAGGGAAACAGAGTTAAACAGAGGCAAACAGAGGCAAACAGAGTTGAACAGAGCTAAACATAGTTAAAACGATTTAAACAGAGGCATACAGACTTAAACAGATGTAAACAGAGTTGAACAGAGGCAAACAGAGTTAAACAGAGTTAAACAGAGTTCGACCGAGGCAAACGCAGTTAACTAGAGTTGAACAGAGGCAAACAGAGTTAAACAGAGGCAAACAGATTTAAACAGAGTTAAACAGATTTAAACAGAGTTAAACAGAGTTAGACCGAGGCAAACACAGTTAAATAGACTTGAACAGAGGCAAACAGAGTTAAACAGAGGCAAACAGAGTTAAACAAATTTAAACAGAGTTAAACGGAGGTGAACAGATTGAAGAAGAGTAAAACAGAGGCAAACAGAGTTCAACAGAGTTAAACAGAAGCAAAGAGAGGGAAACCGAGTGAACTGTGTTAAACAGAGGCATACAGATTTAAACAGAGTTAAACAGAGTTTAGCAGAGCTGAACAGAGTTCAACAGAGTTAAACAGAGGCAAAGAGAGGTAAACTGAGTGAAACAGAGTTAAACAGAGGCATACAGATTTAAACATAATTCAATAGAGTTAAACAGAGTTAAATAGAGGCAAACGGAGGGACACAGAGTGAACCACTGGCATACAGAGTTACGCAGAGCTGAACAGAGGCAAACAGAGTTAAATACATTGAAACAGAGGCAAACAGAGTTCAACAGAGATAAACAGAATTCAGCGGAGTTAAACAGAGTTAAACAGACGCAAACAGAGGGAAACAGAGTGAAACAGAGTTAAACAGAGGCAAATAGAGTTAAACAGAGTTGAACAGAGGCAAACAGAGTTAAGCAGAGGCAAACAGTCTTAAACACAGTTAAACAAATTTAAACAAAGTTAAAAAGAGGCGAACAGATTTAAACAGAGTTAAACAGATGCAAACAGAGTTCAACAGAGTTAAACAAGGGCAAAGAGAGGTAAACTGAGTGAAACAGAGTTAAACAGAGGCTTACAGATTTAAACAGAATTCAATAGAGTTAAATAGTGTTAAACAGAGGCAAACAGAGTTAAACAGAATTAAACAGACGCTAACACAGTTAAACAGAGTTAAACAGAGGAGGACAGAGTTAAATAGCCTTCAACAGAGCCAAACGCAGTTCATTAGAGTTAAACAGAGGCATACAGAGTTAAACAGTTGAACAGAGGCAAACAGAGATAAACAGAGTTAAACAGAGGCAAACAGAGTTAAATAGATTGAAACAGAGGCAAACAGAGTTCAACAAGAGATAAACGGAGTTCAACTGAGTTAAACAGAGTTAAACAGAGGCAAACAGAGGGAAACAGAGTGAAACAGAGTTAAACAGAGGCATATAGAGTTAAACAGAGTTGAACAGAGGCAAACAGATTTAAATAGATTGCAAGAGAGGCAAACAGAGTTGAACAGTAATAAACAGAGTTCAACAGAGTTAAACAGATTTAAACAGAGGCAAACAGAGGGAAACAGAGAAAATAGAGGCAAACAGAGATAAACAGAGTTAAACAGAGGCAAACAGAGTTAAACAGAGTTAAACAGAGTTAAACAGATTGAAACAGAGGCGAACAGAGTTGAACAGAGTTAAACAGAGGCAAGCAGAGTTCAACGGAGTTAAACTGACTTAAACAGTGGCAATCAGAGGGAAACAGAGTGAAACAGTGTTAAACAGAGGCATACAGAGTTAAACAAAATTAAACAGTGTTGAACAGAGGCAAACAGATTTAAGCAGATTTAAACAAAGGCAAACAGATGTAAACTGAGTGAAACAGAAGCATAAGTGTTAAACTGAGTTGGACAGAGGCAAACAGAGTTAAACAGAGGCAAACAGAATGAAGCAGAGGCAAACAGAGTTAAAAGAGTTAAACAGAGGCATATAGAGTTAATCAGATTTAAACAGAGGCAAACAGAGTTAAACAGCGTTAAACAGAGGCAAACAGCGTTAAAGAGAGTTAAACAGAGGCAATCAGAGTTAAACAGAATTAAACAGAGGCAGACAGATTTAAATAGATTGAAACAGAGGCAAACAGAGTTAAACGGAGGCAAACAGAGCGAAACAGAGTGAAACAGAGTTAAACAGAGGCATACAGAGTTAAACAGAGTTAGACGGAGGCAAACAGAGTTAAACAGAGTTAAACAGAGGCGAACAGAGTTAAACAGAGTTAAACAGAGGCAAGCAGAGTTCAACGGAGTTAAACTGACTTAAACAGTGGAAAACAGAGGGAAACAGAGTGAAACAGTGTTAAACAGAGGCATACAGAGTTAAACAGAGTTAAACATTGTTGAACAGAGGCAAACAGAGTTAAACAGAGTTAAACAAAGGCAAACAGATGTAAACTGAGTGAAACAGAGTTAAACAGAAGCATATAGTGTTAAACAGAGTTGGACAGAGGCAAAGAGGGTTAAACAGAGTTAAACAGAGGCAAACAGAGTTAAGCAGAGGCAAACAGAGTTAAAGGAGTTAAACTGAGGCATATAGAGTTAAACAGATTTAAACAGAGGCAAACAGAGTTAAACAGCGTTAAACAGAGGCAAACAGCGTTAAATAGAGTTAAACAGAGGCAATCAGAGTTAAACAGGATTAAACAGAGGCAGACAGAGTTAAATAGATTGAAACAGAGGCAAACAGAGTTAATCGGTGTCAAAGAGAGGGAAACAGAGTGAAACAGAGTTAAACAGAGGCAACCAGAGTTAAACTGAGTTAAACAGAGGCAAACAGAGTTCAACAGAGTTAAACAGAATCATACAGAGTTAAACAGAGTTGAGCAGAGGGAAACAGAATTAAGCAGAGGCAACCTGAGTTAAACAGAGTCAAGCAGAGGCAAACAGAGTTAAACAGAGTTAAACAGAGGCATACAGAGTTAAACAGAGTTAAACAGATGCAAACAGAGTTAAACAGAGGCAAACAGATGTAACCTGGGTGAAACAGAGTTAAACAGAAGCATACAGAGTTAAAGAGAGTTGGACAGAGGCAAACAGAGTTAAACAGAGTTAAACAGAGGCATACAGAGGGAAACAGAGTGAAACACAGTTAAACAGAGGCAAATAGAGTGAAACAGAGTTAAACAGAATTGAACAGAGGCAAACAGAGTTAAACAGAGTTAAAAAGAGTTAAATAGAGTTCAACAGAGGCAAACAAAGCTAAACAGATTTAAACAGTAGCAAACATGGTTAAACAGAGTTAAGCAGAGGCAAACAGAGTTAAACAGAGGCAAACAGAGGGAAACAGAGTTAAACAGAGGCAAACAGAGGCAAACAGAGTTGAACAGAGCTAAACATAGTTAAAACGATTTAAACAGAGGCATACAGACTTAAACAGATGTAAACAGAGTTGAACAGAGGCAAACAGAGTTAAACAGAGTTAAACAGAGTTCGACCGAGGCAAACGCAGTTAACTAGAGTTGAACAGAGGCAAACAGAGTTAAACAGAGGCAAACAGATTTAAACAGAGTTAAACAGATTTAAACAGAGTTAAACAGAGTTAGACCGAGGCAAACACAGTTAAATAGACTTGAACAGAGGCAAACAGAGTTAAACAGCCTTAAACCGAGACAAACAGAGTTAAATAGTGTTAAACAGAGGCAAATAGAGTTAAAAAGAGTCAAACAGAATTAAAGAGAGTTAAACAGAGGCAAACAGTGTTAGATAGATTGAAACAGGGGCAAACAGAGTTAAACGGAGTTAAACATAGGCAAACAGAGTTAAACAGTGTTAAACAGTGGCAAACCAAGGGAAAATGAGTGAAACAGAGTTAAACAGAGGCATACAGAGTTAAACAGTGTTAAACAGAGGCAAACAGAGTTAAACAGAGTTAAACAGAGGCATACAGAGTTAAACAGATTTAAACAGAGGCAAACAGAGTTAAACAGCCTTAAACCGAGACAAACAGAGTTAAATAGAGTTAAACAGAGGCAAACATAGTTAAACAGAGTTAAACAGAGGCAAACAGATTTAAACAGAGTTAAACAGAGGCAAACAGAGTTAAACAGAGTTAAACAGACGCATACAGAGTTAAACAGATTTAAACAGAGGCAAACAGAGTTAAACAGCCTTAAACCGAGACAAACAGAGTTAAATAGAGTTAAACAGAGGCAAGCAGATTTAAACAGAGGCAAACAGAGTTAAACAGCGTTAAATAGTGGCAAATAGATTTAAACGGAAATAAACATAGGCAAACAGAGTTAAACGGTGTTAAACAGAGGCAAACCAAGGGAAAATGAGTGAAACAGAGTTAAACAGAGGCATACAGAGTTAAACAGAGTTAAACAGAGTTGAACAGTGGCAAACAGAGTTAAAAAGAGTTAAACAGAGGCAAACAGATTTAAACAGAGTTAAACAGAGGCAAACAGAGTTAAACAGAGTTAAACTGAGGCATACAGAGTGAAACAGATGTAAACAGAGTTAAACAGCCTTAAACCGAGACAAACAGAGTTAAGTAGAGTTAAACAGAGGCAAACAGAGTAAAACAGAGGCAAACAGAGTTAAACAGCGTTAAATAGAGGCAAATAGAGTTAAACAGAGTCAAACAGAATTAAAGAGAGTTAAACAGAGGCAAACAGAGTTAGATCGATTGAAACAGAGGCAAACAGAGTTGAACAGAGATAAACAGAGTTCAACAGAGGCGAAAAGAGTTGAACTGAGTTAAACAGAGGCAAACAGATTTCAACAGAGTTAAACAGAGGCATACAGAGTTATACAGAGTTAAACTGAGTTGAACAGAGGCAACCAGAGTTAACAGAGTTAATCAGAGGCAACCAGAGTTAAACTGAGTTAAACAGAGGCAAACATAGTTCAACAGAGTAAAACAGGGGCATGCAGAGATAAACAGAGGCAAACAGAGTTAAGCAGCGGTAAACAGAGGCAAACAGATTTAAATAGAGTTAAACATAGGCAAACAGAGTTAAACAGAGTTTAACAGATGCAAACAGAGTTAAATAGATTGAAACAGAGGCAAACAGAGTTCAACAGAGATAACCAGAGTTCAAAAGAGTTAACAGAGTTAAACAGAGGCAAACAGAGGGAAACAGAGTGAAGCAGAGTTAAACAGAGGTATACAGAGTTAAACAGTTGAACAGAGGCAAACAGAGATAAACAGAGTTAAACAGAGGCAAACAGAGTTAAATAGATTGAAACAGAGGCAAACAGAGTTCAACAGAGATAAACGGAGTTCAACTGAGTTAAACAGAGTTAAACAGAGGCAAACAGAGTGAAACAGAGTTAAACAGAGGCATATAGAGTTAAACAGAGTTGGACAGAGGCAAACAGATTTAAATAGATTGAAAGAGAGGCAAACAGAGTTGAACAGTAATAAACAGAGTTCAACAGAGTTAAACAGATTTAAACAGAGGCAAACAGAGGGAAACAGAGTGAAACAGAGAAAACAGAGGCAAACAGAGATAAACAGAGTTAAACAGAGGCAAACAGAGTTAAACAGAGTTAAACAGATTGAAACAGAGGCGAACAGAGTTGAACAGAGTTAAACAGAGGCAAGCAGAGTTCAACGGAGTTAAACTGACTTAAACAGTGGCAATCAGAGGGAAACAGAGTGAAACAGTGTTAAACAGAGGCATACAGAGTTAAACAAAATTAAACAGTGTTGAACAGAGGCAAACAGATTTAAGCAAATTTAAACAAAGGCAAACAGATGTAAACTGAGTGAAACAGAAGCATACAGTGTTAAACTGAGTTGGACAGAGGCAAACAGAGTTAAACAGAGGCAAACAGAATGAAGCAGAGGAAAACAGAGTTAAAAGAGTTAAACAGAGGCATATAGAGTTAAACAGAGTTGAACAGAGGCAAACAGATTTAAATAGATAGAAAGAGAGGCAAACAGAGTTGAACAGTAATAAACAGAGTTCAACAGAGTTAAACAGATTTAAACAGAGGCAAACAGAGTTAAACAGCTTTAAACCGAGACAAACAGAGTTAAATAGAGTTAAACAGAGGCAAACAGATTTAAACAGAGTTAAACAGAGGCAAACAGATTTAAACAGAGTTAAACAGAGGCAAACAGAGTTAAACAGAGTTAAACAGAGGCATACAGAGTTAAACAGATTTAAACAGAGGCAAACAGAGTTAAGCAGCCTTAAACCGAGACAAACAGAGTTAAATAGAGTTAAACAGAGGCAAGCAGAGTTAAACAGAGGCAAACAGAGTTAAACAGAGTTAAATAGTGGCAAATAGAGTTAAACGGAGATAAACATAGGCAAACAGAGTTAAACAGTTTTAAACAGAGGCAAACCAAGGGAAAATGAGTGAAACAGAGTTAAACAGAGGCATACAGAGATAAACAGAGTTAAACAGAGTTGAACAGAGGCAAACAGAGTTAAAAAGAGTTAAACATAGGCAAACAGATTTAAACAGAGTTAAACAGAGGCAAACAGAGTTAAACAGAGTTTAACAAAGGCAAACAGAGTTAAGCAGCATTAAACAGAGACAAACAGAATTAAAGAGAAGTTAAACCGAGGCAAACAGTGTTAGATAGATTGAAACAGAGGCAAACAGAGTTAAACAGAGTTAAACATAGGCAAACAGAGTTAAACAGTGTTAAACAGAGGCAAACCAAGGGAAAATGAGTGAAACAGAGTTAAACAGAGGCATACAGAGATAAACAGAGTTAAACAGAGGCATATAGAGTTAATCAGATTTAAACAGAGGCAAACAGAGTTAAACAGCGTTAAACAGAGGCAAACAGCGTTAACGAGAGTTAAACAGAGGCAATCAGAGTTAAACAGAATTAAACAGAGGCAGACAGATTGAAATAGATTGAAACAGAGGCAAACAGAGGCAAACAGAGCGAAACAGAGTGAAACAGAGTTAAACAGAGGCATACAGAGTTAAACAGAGTTAGACGGAGGCAAACAGAGGCAAACAGAGTTAAACAGAGTTAAACAGAGTTAAACAGAGGCGAACAGAGTTAAACAGAGTTAAACAGAGGCAAGCAGAGTTCAACGGATTTAAACTGACTTAAACAGTGGCAAACAGAGGGAAACAGAGTGAAACAGTGTTAAACAGAGGCATACAGAGTTAAACAGAGTTAAACATTGTTGAACAGAGGCAAACAGAGTTAAACAGAGTTAAACAAAGGCAAACAGATGTAAACTGAGTGAAACAGAGTTAAACAGAAGCATACAGTGTTAAACAGAGTTGGACAGAGGCAAAGAGGGTTAAACAGAGTTAAACAGAGGCAAACAGAGTTAAGCAGAGGCAAACAGAGTTAAAGGAGTTAAACTGAGGCATATAGAGTTAAACAGATTTAAACAGAGGCAAACAGAGTTAAACAGCGTTAAACAGAGGCAAACAGCGTTAAATAGAGTTAAACAGAGGCAATCAGAGTTAAACAGGATTAAACAGAGGCAGACAGAGTTAAATAGATTGAAACAGAGGCAAACAGAGTTAATCGGTGTCAAAGAGAGGGAAACAGATTGAAACAGAGTTAAACAGAGGCAACCAGAGTTAAACTGAGTTAAACAGAGGCAAACAGAGTTCAACAGAGTTAAACAGAATCATACAGAGTTAAACAGAGTTGAGCAGAGGGAAACAGAATTAAGCAGAGGCAACCTGAGTTAAACAGAGTCAAGCAGAGGCAAACAGAGTTAAACAGAGTTAAACAGAGGCATACAGAGTTAAACAGAAGCATACAGAGTTAAAGAGAGTTGGACAGAGGCAAACAGAGTTAAACGGAGTTAAACAGAGGCATACAGAGGGAAACAGAGTGAAACACAGTTAAACAGAGGCAAATAGAGTGAAACAGAGTTAAACAGAATTGAACAGAGGCAAACAGAGTTAAACAGAGTTAAAAAGAGTTAAATGGAGTTCAACAGAGGCAAACAAAGCTAAACAGATTTAAACAGTGGCAAACATGGTTAAACAGAGCTAAACAGAGGCAAACAGAGTTAAACAGAGGCATACAGAGTTAAACAGAGTTAAACAGAGGCAAACAGAGTTAATCAGCGTTAAACAGAGGCAAACAGAGTTCAACAGACATAAACAGTGTTCAGCAGAGGCGAAAAGAGTTAAGCAGAGTTAAACAGAGGCAAACAGAGTTCAACAGATTTAAACAGAGTTAAACAGAGGCAAACAGAGGGAAACAGAGTTAAACAGAGGCAAACAGAGGCAAACAGAGTTGAACAGAGCTAAACATAGTTAAAACGATTTAAACAGAGGCATACAGACTTAAACAGATGTAAACAGAGTTGAACAGAGGCAAACAGAGTTAAACAGAGTTAAACAGAGTTCGACCGAGGCAAACGCAGTTAACTAGAGTTGAACAGAGGCAAACAGAGTTAAACAGAGGCAAACAGATTTAAACAGAGTTAAACAGATTTAAACAGAGTTAAACAGAGTTAGACCGAGGCAAACACAGTTAAATAGACTTGAACAGAGGCAAACAGAGTTAAACAGAGGCAAACAGAGTTAAACAAATTTAAACAGAGTTAAACGGAGGTGAACAGATTGAAGAAGAGTAAAACAGAGGCAAACAGAGTTCAACAGAGTTAAACAGAAGCAAAGAGAGGGAAACCGAGTGAACTGTGTTAAACAGAGGCATACAGATTTAAACAGAGTTAAACAGAGTTTAGCAGAGCTGAACAGAGTTCAACAGAGTTAAACAGAGGCAAAGAGAGGTAAACTGAGTGAAACAGAGTTAAACAGAGGCATACAGATTTAAACATAATTCAATAGAGTTAAACAGAGTTAAATAGAGGCAAACGGAGGGACACAGAGTGAACCACTGGCATACAGAGTTACGCAGAGCTGAACAGAGGCAAACAGAGTTAAATACATTGAAACAGAGGCAAACAGAGTTCAACAGAGATAAACAGAATTCAGCGGAGTTAAACAGAGTTAAACAGACGCAAACAGAGGGAAACAGAGTGAAACAGAGTTAAACAGAGGCAAATAGAGTTAAACAGAGTTGAACAGAGGCAAACAGAGTTAAGCAGAGGCAAACAGTCTTAAACACAGTTAAACAAATTTAAACAAAGTTAAAAAGAGGCGAACAGATTTAAACAGAGTTAAACAGATGCAAACAGAGTTCAACAGAGTTAAACAAGGGCAAAGAGAGGTAAACTGAGTGAAACAGAGTTAAACAGAGGCTTACAGATTTAAACAGAATTCAATAGAGTTAAATAGTGTTAAACAGAGGCAAACAGAGTTAAACAGAATTAAACAGACGCTAACACAGTTAAACAGAGTTAAACAGAGGAGGACAGAGTTAAATAGCCTTCAACAGAGCCAAACGCAGTTCATTAGAGTTAAACAGAGGCATACAGAGTTAAACAGTTGAACAGAGGCAAACAGAGATAAACAGAGTTAAACAGAGGCAAACAGAGTTAAATAGATTGAAACAGAGGCAAACAGAGTTCAACAAGAGATAAACGGAGTTCAACTGAGTTAAACAGAGTTAAACAGAGGCAAACAGAGGGAAACAGAGTGAAACAGAGTTAAACAGAGGCATATAGAGTTAAACAGAGTTGAACAGAGGCAAACAGATTTAAATAGATTGCAAGAGAGGCAAACAGAGTTGAACAGTAATAAACAGAGTTCAACAGAGTTAAACAGATTTAAACAGAGGCAAACAGAGGGAAACAGAGAAAATAGAGGCAAACAGAGATAAACAGAGTTAAACAGAGGCAAACAGAGTTAAACAGAGTTAAACAGAGTTAAACAGATTGAAACAGAGGCGAACAGAGTTGAACAGAGTTAAACAGAGGCAAGCAGAGTTCAACGGAGTTAAACTGACTTAAACAGTGGCAATCAGAGGGAAACAGAGTGAAACAGTGTTAAACAGAGGCATACAGAGTTAAACAAAATTAAACAGTGTTGAACAGAGGCAAACAGATTTAAGCAGATTTAAACAAAGGCAAACAGATGTAAACTGAGTGAAACAGAAGCATAAGTGTTAAACTGAGTTGGACAGAGGCAAACAGAGTTAAACAGAGGCAAACAGAATGAAGCAGAGGCAAACAGAGTTAAAAGAGTTAAACAGAGGCATATAGAGTTAATCAGATTTAAACAGAGGCAAACAGAGTTAAACAGCGTTAAACAGAGGCAAACAGCGTTAAAGAGAGTTAAACAGAGGCAATCAGAGTTAAACAGAATTAAACAGAGGCAGACAGATTTAAATAGATTGAAACAGAGGCAAACAGAGTTAAACGGAGGCAAACAGAGCGAAACAGAGTGAAACAGAGTTAAACAGAGGCATACAGAGTTAAACAGAGTTAGACGGAGGCAAACAGAGTTAAACAGAGTTAAACAGAGGCGAACAGAGTTAAACAGAGTTAAACAGAGGCAAGCAGAGTTCAACGGAGTTAAACTGACTTAAACAGTGGAAAACAGAGGGAAACAGAGTGAAACAGTGTTAAACAGAGGCATACAGAGTTAAACAGAGTTAAACATTGTTGAACAGAGGCAAACAGAGTTAAACAGAGTTAAACAAAGGCAAACAGATGTAAACTGAGTGAAACAGAGTTAAACAGAAGCATATAGTGTTAAACAGAGTTGGACAGAGGCAAAGAGGGTTAAACAGAGTTAAACAGAGGCAAACAGAGTTAAGCAGAGGCAAACAGAGTTAAAGGAGTTAAACTGAGGCATATAGAGTTAAACAGATTTAAACAGAGGCAAACAGAGTTAAACAGCGTTAAACAGAGGCAAACAGCGTTAAATAGAGTTAAACAGAGGCAATCAGAGTTAAACAGGATTAAACAGAGGCAGACAGAGTTAAATAGATTGAAACAGAGGCAAACAGAGTTAATCGGTGTCAAAGAGAGGGAAACAGAGTGAAACAGAGTTAAACAGAGGCAACCAGAGTTAAACTGAGTTAAACAGAGGCAAACAGAGTTCAACAGAGTTAAACAGAATCATACAGAGTTAAACAGAGTTGAGCAGAGGGAAACAGAATTAAGCAGAGGCAACCTGAGTTAAACAGAGTCAAGCAGAGGCAAACAGAGTTAAACAGAGTTAAACAGAGGCATACAGAGTTAAACAGAGTTAAACAGATGCAAACAGAG
Organism: Isurus oxyrinchus; assembly: GCA_026770705.1. Taxonomy (NCBI): domain Eukaryota; kingdom Metazoa; phylum Chordata; class Chondrichthyes; order Lamniformes; family Lamnidae; genus Isurus; species Isurus oxyrinchus. Next base: position 55,972 of record JANJGN010002027.1, read on the forward strand.
TTAAACAGAGGCAAACAGATGTAACCTGGGTGAAACAGAGTTAAACAGAAGCATACAGAGTTAAAGAGAGTTGGACAGAGGCAAACAGAGTTAAACAGAGTTAAACAGAGGCATACAGAGGGAAACAGAGTGAAACACAGTTAAACAGAGGCAAATAGAGTGAAACAGAGTTAAACAGAATTGAACAGAGGCAAACAGAGTTAAACAGAGTTAAAAAGAGTTAAATAGAGTTCAACAGAGGCAAACAAAGCTAAACAGATTTAAACAGTAGCAAACATGGTTAAACAGAGTTAAGCAGAGGCAAACAGAGTTAAACAGAGGTATACAGAGTTAAACAGAGTTAAACAGAGGCAAACAGAGTTAAACAGCGTTAAACAGAGGCAAACAGATTTCAACAGACATAAACAGTGTTCAGCAGAGGCGAAAAGAGTTAAACAGAGTTAAACAGAGGCAAACAGAGTTCAACAGATTTAAACAGAGTTAAACAGAGGCAAACAGAGGGAAACAGAGTTAAACAGAGTTAAACAGAGGCAAACAGAGGCAAACAGAGTTAAACAGAGTTAAACAGAGGCAAACAGAGTTAAACAGCGTTAAACAGAGGCAAACAGAGTTCAACAGACATAAACAGTGTTCAGCAGAGGCGAAAAGAGTTAAACAGAGTTAAACAGAGGCAAACAGAGTTCAACAGATTTAAACAGAGTTAAACAGAGGCAAACAGAGGCAAACAGAGTTGAACAGAGCTAAACATAATTAAAACGATTTAAACAGAGGCATACAGACTTAAACAGATGTAAACAGAGTTGAACAGAGGCAAACAGAGTTAAACAGAGTTCGACCGAGGCAAACGCAGTTAAATAGAGTTGAACAGAGGCAAACAGATTTAAACAGAGGCAAACAGATTTAAACAGAGTTAAACAGAGTTAGACCGAGGCAAACACAGTTAAATAGACTTGAACAGAGGCAAACAGAGTTAAACAAATTTAAACAGAGTTAAACGGAGGTGAACAGATTGAAGAAGAGTTAAACAGAGGCAAACAGAGTTCAACAGAGTTAAACAGAAGCAAAGAGAGGGAAACCGAGTGAACTGTGTTAAACAGAGGCATACAGATTTAAACAGAGTTAAACAGAGTTTAGCAGAGCTGAACAAAGTTCAACAGAGTTAAACAGAGGCAAAGAGAGGTAAACTGAGTGAAACAGAGTTAAACAGAGGCATACAGATTTAAACATAATTCAATAGAGTTAAACAGAGTTAAATAGAGGCAAACGGAGGGACACAGAGTGAACCACTGGCATACAGAGTTAAGCAGAGCTGAACAGAGGCAAACAGAGTTAAATACATTGAAACAGAGGCAAACAGAGTTCAACAGAGATAAACAGAATTCAGCGGAGTTAAACAGAGTTAAACAGAGGCAAACAGAGGGAAACAGAGTGAAACAGAGTTAAACAGAGGCAAATAGAGTTAAACAGAGTTGAACAGAGGCAAACAGAGTTAAGCAGAGGCAAACAGTCTTAAACACAGTTAAACAAATTTAAACAAAGTTAAAAAGAGGTGAGCAGATTTAAACAGAGTTAAACAGAGGCAAACAGAGTTCAACAGAGTTAACCAGAGTTAAACTGAGTTAAGCAGAGGTGAACAGATTTAAACAGAGTTAAACAGATGCAAACAGAGTTCAACAGAGTTAAACAAGGGCAAAGAGAGGTAAACTGAGTGAAACAGAGTTAAACAGAGGCATACAGATTTAAACAGAATTCAATAGAGTTAAATAGTGTTAAACAGAGGCAAACAGAGTTAAACAGAATTAAACAGACGCTAACAGAGTTAAACAGAGTTAAACAGAGGAGGACAGAGTTAAATAGCCTTCAACAGAGCCAAACGGAGTTCAATAGAGTTAAACAGAGGCATACAGAGTTAAACAGAGTTAAACAGAGGTGAACAGAGTTAAACAGCGTTAAACAGAGGCAAACAGCGTTAAATAGAGTTAAACAGAGGCAAACAGAATTAAACAGAGTTTAACAGAGGCAAACAGAGTTAAACAGAGTTGAACAGAGGCAAACAGAGTTAAGCAGAGGCAATCATTGTTAAACAGAGTTAAACAAATTTAAACAAAGTTAAAAAGAGGCGAACAGATTTAACCAGAGTTAAACAGAGGCAAACAGTGTTCAACAGAATTAAACAGAGGCAAAGAGAGGGAAACTGAGTGAAACAGAGTTAAACAGAGGCAAACAGAGTTAAACAGAGTTAAACAGAGGCAAACAGAGTTAAACAGAGTTAAGCAGAGGCAAACAGAGTTGAACAGAGTTAAACAGAGTTAAAAAGATTTAAACAGAGGCATACAGACTTAAACAGAGGTAAACAGAGTTGAACAGAGGCAAACAGAGTTAAACAGAGTTAAACAGAGTTAGACCGAGGCAAACACAGTTAAATAGAGTTGAACAGAGGCAAACAGAGTTAAACAGAGGCAAACAGAGTTAAACAAATTTAAACAGAGTTAAACAGAGGTGAACAGATTTAAACAGAGTTAAACAGAGGCAAACAGAGTTCAACAGAGTTAAACAGAAGCAAAGAGAGGGAAACCGAGTGAAACTGTGTTAAACAGAGGCATACAGATTTAAACAGAGTTAAACAGAGGCAAACAGAGTTAAACAGAGGCAAACAGAGTTCAACAGAGTTATACAGAGGCATTCAGAGTTTAACAGAGTTAAACAGAGGCAAACAGAGTCAAACAGTGTTAAACAGAGGCAAACAGAGTTAAACAGAATTAAACAGAGGCTAACGGATTTAAACAGAGATAAACAGAGGAGAACAGAGTTAAATAGCGTTCAACAGAGCCAAACAGGGTTTAATAGAGTTAAACAGAGGCATACAGAGGGAAACAGAGTTAAACAGAGGTGAACAGAGTTAAACAGCGTTAAACAGAGGCAAACAGCGTTAAATAGTGTTAAACAGTGGCAAACAGAGTTAAATGGATTGAAACAGAGGCAAACAGAGTTCAACAGAGATAAACAGAGTTCAACAGAGTTAAGCAGAGTTAAACAGAGGCAAACAGAGTGAATCAGAGGCAGACAGAGTTAAACAGAGTTAAACAGAGGCGAACAGAGTTAAACAGAGTGAAACAGAGGCAGACAGAGTTAAACAGAGTTAAACAGAGGCAAACAGAGTTAAATAGTGTTAAACAGAGGCAAACAGAGCTAAACAGAATTAAACAGAGGCTAACAGAGTTAAACAGAGATAAACAGAGGAGAACAGAGTTAAATAGCGTTCAACAGAGCCAAACAGAGTTTAATAGAGTTAAACAGAGGCATACAGAGGGAAACAGAGTTAAACAGAGGCGAACAGAGTTAAGCAGAGTTAAACAGAGGCAAACAGATTTCAACAGAATTAAACAGAGTTAAACAGGGGCATACGGAGTTAAACAGAGTTAAACAGAGGCAAACAGAGGGAAACAGATTTAAACAGAGTGAAACAAATTTAAACAAAGTTAAACAGAGGTCAACAGATTTAAACAGAGTTAAACAGAGGCAAACAGAGTTCAACAGAGTTAAACAGAGTTAAGCAGAGGTGAACAGATTTAAACAGAGTTAAACAGAGGTGAACAGAGTTAAACAGCGTTAGACAGAGGCAAACAGCATTAAATAGAGTTAAACAGAGGCAACCAGAGGGAAACAGAGTTAAACAGAGTTAAACAGGTGAACAGAGTGAATCAGAGTTAATCAGAGTTAAACAGAGTTCAACAGAGTTAAACAGATTTAAACAGAGTTAAACAGAGGCAAATAGAGGGGAACAGAGTTAAACAGAGTTAAGCAGAGGCAAACAGAGTTAAGCAGAGTTGGACAGAGGCAAATAGATTTAAACAGAGGCAAACAGAGTTAAACAGAGTTAAACAGATTTAAACAGAGTTAATCGTAGGCGAACAGAATTAAAAAGAGTTAAATAGATGCAAACAGAGTTCAACAGAGTTAAACAGAGGCAAAGAAGGGAAGCTGAGTGAAACAGATTTAAACAGAGGCATACAGAGTTAAACAGAGTTGAACAGAGGCAAACAGAGTTAAATAGATTGAAGCAGATGCAAAGCGATTTCAACGGAGATAAACAGAATTGAACAGAGTTAAACAGAGTTAAACAGAGGCAAACAGAATGAAGCAGAGGCAAACAGAGTTAAAAGAGTTAAACAGAGGCATATAGAGTTAATCAGATTTAAACAGAGGCAAACAGAGTTAAACAGCGTTAAACAGAGGCAAACAGCGTTAAAGAGAGTTAAACAGAGGCAATCAGAGTTAAACAGAATTAAACAGAGGCAGACAGATTTAAATAGATTGAAACAGAGGCAAACAGAGTTAAACGGAGGCAAACAGAGCGAAACAGAGTGAAACAGAGTTAAACAGAGGCATACAGAGTTAAACAGAGTTAGACGGAGGCAAACAGAGTTAAACAGAGTTAAACAGAGTTAAACAGAGTTAAACAGAGGCGAACAGAGTTAAACAGAGTTAAACAGAGGCAAGCAGAGTTCAACGGAGTTAAACTGACTTAAACAGTGGCAAACAGAGGGAAACAGAGAGAAACAGTGTTAAACAGAGGCATACAGAGTTAAACAGAGTTAAACATTGTTGAACAGAGGCAAACAGAGTTAAACAGAGTTAAACAAAGGCAAACAGATGTAAACTGAGTGAAACAGAGTTAAACAGAAGCATACAGTGTTAAACAGAGTTGGACAGAGGCAAAGAGGGTTAAACAGAGTTAAACAGAGGCAAACAGAGTTAAGCAGAGGCAAACAGAGTTAAAGGAGTTAAACTGAGGCATATAGAGTTAAACAGATTTAAACAGAGGCAAACAGAGTTAAACAGCGTTAAACAGAGGCAAACAGCGTTAAATAGAGTTAAACAGAGGCAATCAGAGTTAAACAGGATTAAACAGAGGCAGACAGAGTTAAATAGATTGAAACAGAGGCAAACAGAGTTAATCGGTGTCAAAGAGAGGGAAACAGAGTGAAACAGACTTAAACAGAGGCAACCAGAGTTAAACTGAGTTAAACAGAGGCAAACAGAGTTCAACAGAGTTAAACAGAATCATACAGAGTTAAACAGAGTTGAGCAGAGGGAAACAGAATTAAGCAGAGGCAACCTGAGTTAAACAGAGTCAAGCAGAGGCAAACAGAGTTAAACAGAGTTAAACAGAGGCATACAGAGTTACACAGAGTTAAACAGATGCAAACAGAGTTAAACAGAGGCAAACAGATGTAACCTGGGTGAAACAGAGATAAACAGAAGCATACAGAATTAAAGAGAGTTGGACAGAGGCAAACAGAGTTAAACAGAGTTAAACAGAGGCATACAGAGGGAAACAGAGTGAAACACAGTTAAACAGAGGCAAATAGAGTGAAACAGAGTTAAACAGAATTGAACAGAGGCAAACAGAGTTAAACAGAGTTAAAAAGAGTTAAATAGAGTTCAACAGAGGCAAACAAAGCTAAACAGATTTAAGCAGTGGCAAACATGGTTAAACAGAGTTAAGCAGAGGCAAACAGAGTTAAACAGAGGCATACAGAGTTAAACAGCGTTAAACAGAGGCAAACAGAGTTAAACAGCGTTAAACAGAGGCAAACAGAGTTCAACAGACATAAACAGTGTTCAGCAGAGGCGAAAAGAGTTAAACAGAGTTAAACAGAGGCAAACAGAGTTCAACAGATTTAAACAGAGTTAAACAGAGGCAAACAGAGGGAAACAGAGTTAAACAGAGTTAAACAGAGGTGAACAGAGTTAAACAGAGGCAAACAGAGTTCAACAGAGTTATACAGAGGCATTCAGAGTTTAACTGAGTTAAACAGAGGCAAACAGAGTCAAACAGTGTTAAACAGAGGCAAACAGAGTTAAACAGAATTAAACAGAGGCTAACAGATTTAAACAGAGATAAACAGAGGAGAACAGAGTTAAATAGCGTTCAACAAAGCCAAACAGGGTTTAATAGAGTTAAACAGAGGCATACAGAGGGAAACAGAGTTAAACAGAGGTGAACAGAGTTAAACAGCGTTAAACAGAGGCAAACAGCGTTAAATAGTGTTAAACAGTGGCAAACAGAGTTAAATGGATTGAAACAGAGGCAAACAGAGTTCAACAGAGATAAACAGAGTTCAACAGAGTTAAGCAGAGTTAAACAGAGGCAAACAGAGTGAAACAGAGGCAGACAGAGTTAAACAGAGTTAAACAGAGGCGAACAGAGTTAAACAGAGTGAAACAGAGGCAGACAGAGTTAAACAGAGTTAAACAGAGGCAAACAGAGTTAAATAGTGTTAAACAGAGGCAAACAGAGCTAAACAGAATTAAACAGAGGCTAACAGAGTTAAACAGAGATAAACAGAGGAGAACAGAGTTATATAGCGTTCAACAGAGCCAAACAGAGTTTAATAGAGTTAAACAGAGGCATACAGAGGGAAACAGAGTTAAACAGAGGCGAACAGAGTTAAGCAGAGTTAAACAGAGGCAAACAGATTTCAACAGAATTAAACAGAGTTAAACAGGGGCATACGGAGTTAAACAGAGTTAAACAGAGGCAAACAGAGGGAAACAGATTTAAACAGAGTTAAACAGAGGCAAACAGAGTTAAACAGAGTTAAGCAGAGGCAAACAGAGTTGAACAGAGTTAAACAGAGTTAAAAAGATTTAAACAGAGGCATACAGACTTAAACAGAGGTAAACAGAGTTGAACAGAGGCAAACAGAGTTCAACAGAGATAAACAGAGTTCAACAGAGTTAAGCAGAGTTAAACAGAGGCAAACAGAGTGAAACAGAGGCAGACAGAGTTAAACAGAGTTAAACAGAGGCGAACAGAGTTAAACAGAGTGAAACAGAGGCAGACAGAGTTAAACAGAGTTAAACAGAGGCAAACAGAGTTAAATAGTGTTAAACAGAGGCAAACAGAGCTAAACAGAATTAAACAGAGGCTAACAGAGTTAAACAGAGATAAACAGAGGAGAACAGAGTTAAATAGCGTTCAACAGAGCCAAACAGAGTTTAATAGAGTTAAACAGAGGCATACAGAGGGAAACAGAGTTAAACAGAGGCGAACAGAGTTAAGCAGAGTTAAACAGAGGCAAACAGATTTCAACAGAATTAAACAGAGTTAAACAGGGGCATACGGAGTTAAACAGAGTTAAACAGAGGCAAACAGAGGGAAACAGATTTAAACAGAGTTAAACAAATTTAAACAAAGTTAAACAGAGGTGAACAGATTTAAACAGAGTTAAACAGAGGCAAACAGAGTTCAGCAGAGTTAAACAGAGTTAAGCAGAGGTGAACAGATTTAAACAGAGTTAAACAGAGGTGAACAGAGTTAAACAGCGTTAGACAGAGGCAAACAGCATTAAATAGAGTTAAACAGAGGCAACCAGAGGGAAACAGAGTTAAACAGAGTTAAACAGGTGAACAGAGTGAATCAGAGTTAATCAGAGTTAAACAGAGTTCAACAGAGTTAAACAGATTTAAACAGAGTTAAACAGAGGCAAATAGAGGGGAACAGAGTTGAACAGAGTTAAACAGAGTTAAACAGAGGCAAACAGAGTTAAGCAGAGTTGGACAGAGGCAAATAGATTTAAACAGAGGCAAACAGAGTTAAACAGAGTTAAACAGGTTTAAACAGAGTTAATCATATGCGAACAGAATTAAACAGAGTTAACTAGATGCAAACAGAGTTCAACAGAGTTAAACAGAGGCAAAGAAGGGAAGCTGACTGAAACAGATTTAAACAGAGGCATACAGAGTTAAACAGAGTTGAACAGAGGCAAACAGAGTTAAATAGATTGAAGCAGATGCAAAGCGATTTCAACGGAGATAAACAGAATTCAACAGAGTTAAACAGAGTTAAACAGAGGCAAACAGAATGAAGCAGAGACAAACAGAGTTAAAAGAGTTAAACAGAGGCATATAGAGTTAATCAGATTTAAACAGAGGCAAACAGAGTTAAACAGCGTTAAACAGAGGCAAACAGCGTTAAAGAGAGTTAAACAGAGGCAATCAGAGTTAAACAGAATTAAACAGAGGCAGACAGATTTAAATAGATTGAAACAGAGGCAAACAGAGTTAAACGGAGGCAAACAGAGCGAAACAGAGTGAAACAGAGTTAAACAGAGGCATACAGAGTTAAACAGAGTTAGACGGAGGCAAACAGAGTTAAACAGAGTTAAACAGAGTTAAACAGAGGCGAACAGAGTTAAACAGAGTTAAACAGAGGCAAGCAGAGTTCAACGGAGTTAAACTGACTTAAACAGTGGCAAACAGAGGGAAACAGAGTGAAACAGTGTTAAACAGAGGCATACAGAGTTAAACAGTGTTAAACATTGTTGAACAGAGGCAGACAGAGTTAAACAGAGTTAAACAAAGGCAAACAGATGTAAACTGAGTGAAGCAGAGTTAAACAGAAGCATACAGTGTTAAACAGAGTTGAACAGAGCTAAACATAATTAAAACGATTTAAACAGAGGCATACAGACTTAAACAGATGTAAACAGAGTTGAACAGAGGCAAACAGAGTTAAACCGAGTTCGACCGAGGCAAACGCAGTTAAATAGAGTTGAACAGAGGCAAACAGAGTTAAACAGAGGCAAACAGATTTAAACAGAGTTAAACAGAGTTAGACCGAGGCAAACACAGTTAAATAGACTTGAACAGAGGCAAACAGAGTTAAACAAATTTAAACAGAGTTAAACGGAGGTGAACAGATTGAAGAAGAGTTAAACAGAGGCAAACAGAGTTCAACAGAGTTAAACAGAAGCAAAGAGAGGGAAACCGAGTGAACTGTGTTAAACAGAGGCATACAGATTTAAACAGAGTTAAACAGAGTTTAGCAGAGCTGAACAAAGTTCAACAGAGTTAAACAGAGGCAAAGAGAGGTAAACTGAGTGAAACAGAGTTAAACAGAGGCATACAGATTTAAACATAATTCAATAGAGTTAAACAGAGTTAAATAGAGGCAAACGGAGGGACACAGAGTGAACCACTGGCATACAGAGTTAAGCAGAGCTGAACAGAGGCAAACAGAGTTAAATACATTGAAACAGAGGCAAACAGAGTTCAACAGAGATAAACAGAATTCAGCGGAGTTAAACAGAGTTAAACAGAGGCAAACAGAGGGAAACAGAGTGAAACAGAGTTAAACAGAGGCAAATAGAGTTAAACAGAGTTGAACAGAGGCAAACAGAGTTAAGCAGAGGCAAACAGTCTTAAACACAGTTAAACAAATTTAAACAAAGTTAAAAAGAGGTGAACAGATTTAAACAGAGTTAAACAGAGGCAAACAGAGTTAAACAGAATTAAACAGACGCTAACAGAGTTAAACAGAGTTAAACAGAGGAGGACAGAGTTAAATAGCCTTCAACAGAGCCAAACGGAGCTAATAGAGTTAAACAGAGGCATACAGAGTTAAACAGAGTTAAACAGAGGTGAACAGAGTTAAACAGCGTTAAACAGAGGCAAACAGCGTTAAATAGAGTTAAACAGAGGCAAACAGAATTAAACAGAGTTTAACAGAGGCAAACAGAGTTAAACAGAGTTGAACAGAGGCAAACAGAGTTAAGCAGAGGCAAACATTGTTAAACAGAGTGAAACAAATTTAAACAAAGTTAAAAAGAGGCGAACAGATTTAAACAGAGTTAAACAGAGGCAAACAGTGTTCAACAGAATTAAACAGAGGCAAAGAGAGGGAAACTGAGTGAAACAGAGTTAAACAGAGGCAAACAGAGTTAAACAGACTTAAACAGAGGCAAACAGAGTTAAACAGAGTTAAGCAGAGGCAAACAGAGTTGAACAGAGTTAAACAGAGTTAAAAAGATTTAAACAGAGGCATACAGACTTAAACAGAGGTAAACAGAGTTGAACAGAGGCAAACAGAGTTAAACAGAGTTAAACAGAGTTAGACCGAGGCAAACACAGTTAAATAGAGTTGAACAGAGGCAAACAGAGTTAAACAGAGGCAAACAGAGTTAAACAAATTTAAACAGAGTTAAACAGAGGTGAACAGATTTAAACAGAGTTAAACAGAGGCAAACAGAGTTCAACAGAGTTAAACAGAAGCAAAGAGAGGGAAACCGAGTGAAACTGTGTTAAACAGAGGCATACAGATTTAAACAGAGTTAAACAGAGGCAAACAGAGTTAAACAGAGTTAAACAGAGGCAAACAGAGTTCAACAGAGATATACAGAGGCATTCAGAGTTTAACAGAGTTAAACAGAGGCAAACAGAGTTAAATAGTGTTAAACAGAGGCAAACAGAGTTAAACGGAATTAAACAGATGCTAACAGAGTTAAACAGAGTTAAACAGAGGAGGACAGAGTTAAATAGCCTTCAACAGAGCCAAACGGAGTTCAATAGAGTTAAACAGAGGCATACAGAGTTAAACAGAGTTAAACAGAGGTGAACAGAGTTAAACAGCGTTAAACAGAGGCAAATAGCCTTAAATAGAGTTAAACAGAGGCAAACAGAACTAAACAGAGTTTAACAGAGGCAAACAGAGTTAAACAGAGTTGAGCAGAGGCAAACAGAGTTAAGCAGAGGCAAACATTGTTAAACAGAGTTAAACAAATTTAAACAAAGTTAAAAAGAGGCGAACAGATTTAAACAGAGGCAAACAGTGTTCAACAGAATTAAACAGAGGCAAAGAGAGGGAAACTGAGTGAAACAGAGTTAAACAGAGGCAAACAGAGTTAAACAGAGTTAAACAGAGGCAAACAGAGTTAAACAGAGTTAAGCAGAGGCAAACAGAGTTGAACAGAGTTAAACAGAGTTAAAAAGATTTAAACAGAGGCATACAGACTTAAACAGAGGTAAACAGAGTTGAACAGAGGCAAACAGAGTTAAACAGAGTTAAACAGAGTTAGACCGAGGCAAACACAGTTAAATAGAGCTGAACAGAGGCAAACAGAGTTAAACAGAGGCAAACAGAGGGAAACAGATTTAAACAGAGTTAAACAAATTTAAACAAAGTTAAACAGAGGCGAACAGATTTAAACAGAGTTAAACAGAGGCAAACAGAGTTCAACAGAGTTAAACAGAGTTAAACAGAGTTAAGCAGAGGTGAACAGATTTAAACAGAGTTAAACAGAGGTGAACAGAGTTAAACAGCGTTAAACAGGCAAACAGTATTAAAAAGAGTTAAACAGAGGCAAACAGAGTTAAACAGGGTTAAACAGAGTTAAACAGAGGTGAACAGAGTGAATCAGAGTTAATCAGAGGCAAACAGATTTCAACAGAGTTAAACAGAGTTAAACAGAGGCATACAGAGTGAAACAGAGTAAAACAGATTTTAACAGAGGCAAATAGAGGGAAACAGAGTTAAACAGATTTAAACAGAGGCAAACAGAGTTAAGCAGAGTTGGACAGAGGCAAATAGATTTAAACAGAGGCAAACAGAGTTAAACAGATTTAAACAGATTTAAACAGAGTTAAACAGAGTTAGACCGAGGCAAACACAGTTAAATAGACTTGAACAGAGGCAAACAGAGTTAAACAAATTTAAACAGAGTTAAACGGAGGTGAACAGATTGAAGAAGAGTTAAACAGAGGCAAACAGAGTTCAACAGAGTTAAACAGAAGCAAAGAGAGGGAAACCGAGTGAACTGTGTTAAACAGAGGCATACAGATTTAAACAGAGTTAAACAGAGTTTAGCAGAGCTGAACAGAGTTCAACAGAGTTAAACAGTGGCAAACAGAGGGAAACAGAGTGAAACAGTGTTAAACAGAGGCATACAGAGTTAAACAGTGTTAAACATTGTTGAACAGAGGCAGACAGAGTTAAACAGAGTTAAACAAAGGCAAACAGATGTAAACTGAGTGAAGCAGAGTTAAACAGAAGCATACAGTGTTAAACAGAGTTGGACAGAGGCAAAGAGGGTTAAACAGAGTTAAACAGAGGCAAACAGAGTTAAGCAGAGGCAAACAGAGTTAAAGGAGTTAAACTGAGGCATATAGAGTTAAACAGATTTAAACAGAGGCAAACAGAGTTAAACAGCGTTAAACAGAGGCAAACAGCGTTAAATAGAGTTAAACAGAGGCAATCAGAGTTAAACAGGATTAAACAGAGGCAGACAGAGTTAAATAGATTGAAACAGAGGCAAACAGAGTTAATCGGTGTCAAAGAGAGGGAAACAGAGTGAAACAGAGTTAAACAGAGGCAACCAGAGTTAAACTGAGTTAAACAGAGGCAAACAGAGTTAAACAGCGTTAAACAGAGGCAAACAGAGTTCAACAGACATAAACAGTGTTCAGCAGAGGCGAAAAGAGTTAAACAGAGTTAAACAGAGGCAAACAGAGTTCAACAGATTTAAACAGAGTTAAACAGAGGCAAACAGAGGGAAACAGAGTTAAACAGAGTTAAACAGAGGCAAACAGAGGCAAACAGAGTTGAACAGAGCTAAACATAATTAAAACGATTTAAACAGAGGCATACAGACTTAAACAGATGTAAACAGAGTTGAACAGAGGCAAACAGAGTTAAACCGAGTTCGACCGAGGCAAACGCAGTTAAATAGAGTTGAACAGAGGCAAACAGAGTTAAACAGAGGCAAACAGATTTAAACAGAGTTAAACAGAGTTAGACCGAGGCAAACACAGTTAAATAGACTTGAACAGAGGCAAACAGAGTTAAACAAATTTAAACAGAGTTAAACGGAGGTGAACAGATTGAAGAAGAGTTAAACAGAGGCAAACAGAGTTCAACAGAGTTAAACAGAAGCAAAGAGAGGGAAACCGAGTGAACTGTGTTAAACAGAGGCATACAGATTTAAACAGAGTTAAACAGAGTTTAGCAGAGCTGAACAAAGTTCAACAGAGTTAAACAGAGGCAAAGAGAGGTAAACTGAGTGAAACAGAGTTAAACAGAGGCATACAGATTTAAACATAATTCAATAGAGTTAAACAGAGTTAAATAGAGGCAAACGGAGGGACACAGAGTGAACCACTGGCATACAGAGTTAAGCAGAGCTGAACAGAGGCAAACAGAGTTAAATACATTGAAACAGAGGCAAACAGAGTTCAACAGAGATAAACAGAATTCAGCGGAGTTAAACAGAGTTAAACAGAGGCAAACAGAGGGAAACAGAGTGAAACAGAGTTAAACAGAGGCAAATAGAGTTAAACAGAGTTGAACAGAGGCAAACAGAGTTAAGCAGAGGCAAACAGTCTTAAACACAGTTAAACAAATTTAAACAAAGTTAAAAAGAGGTGAACAGATTTAAACAGAGTTAAACAGAGGCAAACAGAGTTAAACAGAATTAAACAGACGCTAACAGAGTTAAACAGAGTTAAACAGAGGAGGACAGAGTTAAATAGCCTTCAACAGAGCCAAACGGAGCTAATAGAGTTAAACAGAGGCATACAGAGTTAAACAGAGTTAAACAGAGGTGAACAGAGTTAAACAGCGTTAAACAGAGGCAAACAGCGTTAAGTAGAGTTAAACAGAGGCAAACAGAATTAAACAGAGTTTAACAGAGGCAAACAGAGTTAAACAGAGTTGAACAGAGGCAAACAGAGTTAAGCAGAGGCAAACATTGTTAAACAGAGTGAAACAAATTTAAACAAAGTTAAAAAGAGGCGAACAGATTTAAACAGAGTTAAACAGAGGCAAACAGTGTTCAACAGAATTAAACAGAGGCAAAGAGAGGGAAACTGAGTGAAACAGAGTTAAACAGAGGCAAACAGAGTTAAACAGACTTAAACAGAGGCAAACAGAGTTAAACAGAGTTAAGCAGAGGCAAACAGAGTTGAACAGAGTTAAACAGAGTTAAAAAGATTTAAACAGAGGCATACAGACTTAAACAGAGGTAAACAGAGTTGAACAGAGGCAAACAGAGTTAAACAGAGTTAAACAGAGTTAGACCGAGGCAAACACAGTTAAATAGAGTTGAACAGAGGCAAACAGAGTTAAACAGAGGCAAACAGAGTTAAACAAATTTAAACAGAGTTAAACAGAGGTGAACAGATTTAAACAGAGTTAAACAGAGGCAAACAGAGTTCAACAGAGTTAAACAGAAGCAAAGAGAGGGAAACCGAGTGAAACTGTGTTAAACAGAGGCATACAGATTTAAACAGAGTTAAACAGAGGCAAACAGAGTTAAACAGAGTTAAACAGAGGCAAACAGAGTTCAACAGAGATATACAGAGGCATTCAGAGTTTAACAGAGTTAAACAGAGGCAAACAGAGTTAAATAGTGTTAAACAGAGGCAAACAGAGTTAAACGGAATTAAACAGATGCTAACAGAGTTAAACAGAGTTAAACAGAGGAGGACAGAGTTAAATAGCCTTCAACAGAGCCAAACGGAGTTCAATAGAGTTAAACAGAGGCATACAGAGTTAAACAGAGTTAAACAGAGGTGAACAGAGTTAAACAGCGTTAAACAGAGGCAAATAGCCTTAAATAGAGTTAAACAGAGGCAAACAGAACTAAACAGAGTTTAACAGAGGCAAACAGAGTTAAACAGAGTTGAGCAGAGGCAAACAGAGTTAAGCAGAGGCAAACATTGTTAAACAGAGTTAAACAAATTTAAACAAAGTTAAAAAGAGGCGAACAGATTTAAACAGAGGCAAACAGTGTTCAACAGAATTAAACAGAGGCAAAGAGAGGGAAACTGAGTGAAACAGAGTTAAACAGAGGCAAACAGAGTTAAACAGAGTTAAACAGAGGCAAACAGAGTTAAACAGAGTTAAGCAGAGGCAAACAGAGTTGAACAGAGTTAAACAGAGTTAAAAAGATTTAAACAGAGGCATACAGACTTAAACAGAGGTAAACAGAGTTGAACAGAGGCAAACAGAGTTAAACAGAGTTAAACAGAGTTAGACCGAGGCAAACACAGTTAAATAGAGTTGAACAGAGGCAAACAGAGTTAAACAGAGGCAAACAGAGGGAAACAGATTTAAACAGAGTTAAACAAATTTAAACAAAGTTAAACAGAGGCGAACAGATTTAAACAGAGTTAAACAGAGGCAAACAGAGTTCAACAGAGTTAAACAGAGTTAAACAGAGTTAAGCAGAGGTGAACAGATTTAAACAGAGTTAAACAGAGGTGAACAGAGTTAAACAGCGTTAAACAGGCAAACAGTATTAAAAAGAGTTAAACAGAGGCAAACAGAGTTAAACAGGGTTAAACAGAGTTAAACAGAGGTGAACAGAGTGAATCAGAGTTAATCAGAGGCAAACAGATTTCAACAGAGTTAAACAGAGTTAAACAGAGGCATACAGAGTGAAACAGAGTAAAACAGATTTTAACAGAGGCAAATAGAGGGAAACAGAGTTAAACAGATTTAAACAGAGGCAAACAGAGTTAAGCAGAGTTGGACAGAGGCAAATAGATTTAAACAGAGGCAAACAGAGTTAAACAGATTTAAACAGATTTAAACAGAGTTAAACAGAGTTAGACCGAGGCAAACACAGTTAAATAGACTTGAACAGAGGCAAACAGAGTTAAACAAATTTAAACAGAGTTAAACGGAGGTGAACAGATTGAAGAAGAGTTAAACAGAGGCAAACAGAGTTCAACAGAGTTAAACAGAAGCAAAGAGAGGGAAACCGAGTGAACTGTGTTAAACAGAGGCATACAGATTTAAACAGAGTTAAACAGAGTTTAGCAGAGCTGAACAGAGTTCAACAGAGTTAAACAGAGGCAAAGAGAGGTAAACTGAGTGAAACAGAGTTAAACAGATGCATACAGATTTAAACATAATTCAATAGAGTTAAACAGAGTTAAACAGAGGCAATCAGAGTTAAACAGAATTAAACAGAGGCAGACAGATTTAAATAGATTGAAACAGAGGCAAACAGAGTTAAACGGAGGCAAACAGAGCGAAACAGAGTGAAACAGAGTTAAACAGAGGCATACAGAGTTAAACAGAGTTAAACAGAGTTAGACCGAGGCAAACACAGTTAAATAGAGTTGAACAGAGTTAAACAGAGTTAAACAGAGGCGAACAGAGTTAAACAGAGTTAAACAGAGGCAAGCAGAGTTCAACGGAGTTAAACTGACTTAAACAGTGGCAAACAGAGGGAAACAGAGTGAAACAGTGTTAAACAGAGGCATACAGAGTTAAACAGAGTTATACATTGTTGAACAGAGGCAAACAGAGTTAAACAGAGTTAAACAAAGGCAAACAGATGTAAACTGAGTGAAACAGAGTTAAACAGAAGCATACAGTGTTAAACAGAGTGGGACAGAGGCAAAGAGGGTTAAACAGAGTTAAACAGAGGCAAACAGAGTTAAGCAGAGGCAAACAGAGTTAAAGGAGTTAAACTGAGGCATATAGAGTTAAACAGATTTAAACAGAGGCAAACAGAGTTAAACAGCGTTAAACAGAGGCAAACAGCGTTAAATAGAGTTAAACAGAGGCAATCAGAGTTAAACAGGATTAAACAGAGGCAGACAGAGTTAAATAGATTGAAACAGAGGCAAACAGAGTTAATCGGTGTCAAAGAGAGGGAAACAGAGTGAAACAGAGTTAAACAGAGGCAACCAGAGTTAAACTGAGTTAAACAGAGGCAAACAGAGTTCAACAGAGTTAAACAGAATCATACAGAGTTAAACAGAGTTGAGCAGAGGGAAACAGAATTAAGCAGAGGCAACCTGAGTTAAACAGAGTCAAGCAGAGGCAAACAGAGTTAAACAGAGTTAAACAGAGGCATACAGAGTTACACAGAGTTAAACAGATGCAAACAGAGTTAAACAGAGGCAAACAGATGTAACCTGGGTGAAACAGAGATAAACAGAAGCATACAGAGTTAAAGAGAGTTGGACAGAGGCAAGCAGAGTTAAACAGAGTTAAACAGAGGCATACAGAGGGAAACAGAGTGAAACACAGTTAAACAGAGGCAAATAGAGTGAAACAGAGTTAAACAGAATTGAACAGAGGCAAACAGAGTTAAACAGAGTTAAAAAGAGTTAAATAGAGTTCAACAGAGGCAGACAAAGCTAAACAGATTTAAGCAGTGGCAAACATGGTTAAACAGAGTTAAGCAGAGGCAAACAGAGTTAAACAGAGGCATACAGAGTTAAACAGAGTTAAACAGAGGCAAACAGAGTTAAACAGCGTTAAACAGAGGCAAACAGAGTTCAACAGACATAAACAGTGTTCAGCAGAGGCGAAAAGAGTTAAACAGAGTTAAACAGAGGCAAACAGAGTTCAACAGATTTAAACAGAGTTAAACAGAGGCAAACAGAGGGAAACAGAGTTAAACAGAGTTAAACAGAGGCAAAAAGAGGCAAACAGAGTTGAACAGAGCTAAACATAATTAAAACGATTTAAACAGAGGCATACAGACTTAAACAGATGTAAACAGAGTTGAGCAGAGGCAAACAGAGTTAAACAGAGTTCGACCGAGGCAAACACAGTTAAATAGAGTTGAACAGAGGCAAACAGAGTTAAACAGAGGCAAACAGATTTAAACAGAGTTAAACAGATTTAAACAGAGTTAAACAGAGTTAGACCGAGGCAAACACAGTTAAATAGACTTGAACAGAGGCAAACAGAGTTAAACAAATTTAAACAGAGTTAAACGGAGGTGAACAGATTGAAGAAGAGTTAAACAGAGGCAAACAGAGTTCAACAGAGTTAAACAGAAGCAAAGAGAGGGAAACCGAGTGAACTGTGTTAAACAGAGGCATACAGATTTAAACAGAGTTAAACAGAGTTTAGCAGAGCTGAACAGAGTTCAACAGAGTTAAACAGAGGCAAAGAGAGGTAAACTGAGTGAAACAGAGTTAAACAGAGGCATACAGATTTAAACATAATTCAATAGAGTTAAACAGAGTTAAATAGAGGCAAACGGAGGGACACAGAGTGAACCACTGGCATACAGAGTTAAGCAGAGCTGAACAGAGGCAAACAGAGTTAAATACATTGAAACAGAGGCAAACAGAGTTCAACAGAGATAAACAGAATTCAGCGGAGTTAAACAGAGTTAAACAGAGGCAAACAGAGGGAAACAGAGTGAAACAGAGTTAAACAGAGGCAAATAGAGTTAAACAGAGTTGAACAGAGGCAAACAGAGTTAAGCAGAGGCAAACAGTCTTAAACACAGTTAAACAAATTTAAACAAAGTTAAAAAGAGGTGAACAGATTTAAACAGAGTTAAACAGAGGCAAACAGAGTTCAACAGAGTTAACCAGAGTTAAACTGAGTTAAGCAGAGGTGAACAGATTTAAACAGAGTTAAACAGATGCAAACAGAGTTCAACAGAGTTAAACAAGGGCAAAGAGAGGTAAACTGAGTGAAACAGAGTTAAACAGAGGCATACAGATTTAAACAGAATTCAATAGAGTTAAATAGTGTTAAACAGAGGCAAACAGAGTTAAACAGAATTAAACAGACGCTAACAGAGTTAAACAGAGTTAAACAGAGGAGGACAGAGTTAAATAGCCTTCAACAGAGCCAAACGGAGTTCAATAGAGTTAAACAGAGGCATACAGAGTTAAACAGAGGTGAACAGAGTTAAACAGCGTTAAACAGAGGCAAACAGCGTTAAATAGAGTTAAACAGAGGCAAACAGAATTAAACAGAGTTTAACAGAGGCAAACAGAGTTAAACAGAGTTGAACAGAGGCAAACAGAGTTAAGCAGAGGCAAACATTGTTAAACAGAGTGAAACAAATTTAAACAAAGTTAAAAAGAGGCGAACAGATTTAAACAGAGTTAAACAGAGGCAAACAGTGTTCAACAGAATTAAACAGAGGCAAACAGAGGGAAACTGAGTGAAACAGAGTTAAACAGAGGCAAACAGAGTTAAACAGACTTAAACAGAGGCAAACAGAGTTACACAGAGTTAAGCAGAGGCAAACAGAGTTGAACAGAGTTAAACAGAGTTAAAAAGATTTAAACAGAGGCATACAGACTTAAACAGAGGTAAACAGAGTTGAACAGAGGCAAACAGAGTTAAACAGAGTTAAACAGAGTTAGACCGAGGCAAACACAGTTAATTAGAGTTGAACAGAGGCAAACAGAGTTAAACAGAGGCAAACAGAGTTAAACAAATTTAAACAGAGTTAAACAGAGGTGAACAGATTTAAACAGAGTTAAACAGAGGCAAACAGAGTTCAACAGAGTTAAACAGAGGCAAAGAGAGGGAAACCGAGTGAAACTGTGTTAAACAGAGGCATACAGATTTAAACAGAGTTAAACAGAAGCAAACAGAGTTAAACAGAGTTAAACAGAGGCAAACAGAGTTCAACAGAGATATACAGAGGCATTCAGAGTTTAACAGAGTTAAACAGAGGCAAACAGAGTTAAATAGTGTTAAACAGAGGCAAACAGAGTTAAACAGAATTAAACAGATGCTAACAGAGTTAAACAGAGTTAAACAGAGGAGGACAGAGTTAAATAGCCTTCAACAGAGCCAAACGGAGTTCAATAGAGTTAAACAGAGGCATACAGAGTTAAACAGAGTTAAACAGAGGTGAACAGAGTTAAACAGCGTTAAACAGAGGCAAATAGCCTTAAATAGAGTTAAACAGAGGCAAACAGAATTAAACAGAGTTTAACAGAGGCAAACAGAGTTAAACAGAGTTGAGCAGAGGCAAACAGAGTTAAGCAGAGGCAAACATTGTTAAACAGAGTTAAACAAATTTAAACAAAGTTAAAAAGAGGCGAACAGATTTAAACAGAGTTAAACAGAGGCAAACAGTGTTCAACAGAATTAAACAGAGGCAAAGAGAGGGAAACTGAGTGAAACAGAGTTAAACAGAGGCAAACAGAGTTAAACAGAGTTAAACAGAGGCGAACAGAGTTAAACAGAGTTAAGCAGAGGCAAACAGAGTTGAACAGAGTTAAACAGAGTTAAAAAGATTTAAACAGAGGCATACAGACTTAAACAGAGGTAAACAGAGTTGAACAGAGGCAAACAGAGTTAAACAGAGTTAAACAGAGTTAGACCGAGGCAAACACAGTTAAATAGAGTTAAAAAGAGTTAAATAGAGTTCAACAGAGGCAAACAAAGCTAAACAGATTTAAACAGTGGCAAACATGGTTAAACAGAGCTGAACAGAGGCAAACAGAGTTAAATACATTGAAACAGAGGCAAACAGAGTTCAACAGAGATAAACAGAATTCAGCGGAGTTAAACAGAGTTAAACAGAGGCAAACAGAGGGAAACAGAGTGAAACAGAGTTAAACAGAGGCAAATAGAGTTAAACAGAGTTGAACAGAGGCAAACAGAGTTAAGCAGAGGCAAACAGTCTTAAACACAGTTAAACAAATTTAAACAAAGTTAAAAAGAGGTGAACAGATTTAAACAGAGTTAAACAGAGGCAAACAGAGTTAAACAGAAATAAACAGACGCTAACAGAGTTAAACAGAGTTAAACAGAGGAGGACAGAGTTAAATAGCCTTCAACAGAGCCAAACGGAGCTAATAGAGTTAAACAGAGGCATACAGAGTTAAACAGAGTTAAACAGAGGTGAACAGAGTTAAACAGCGTTAAACAGAGGCAAACAGCGTTAAATAGAGTTAAACAGAGGCAAACAGAATTAAACAGAGTTTAACAGAGGCAAACAGAGTTAAACAGAGTTGAACAGAGGCAAACAGAGTTAAGCAGAGGCAAACATTGTTAAACAGAGTGAAACAAATTTAAACAAAGTTAAAAAGAGGCGAACAGATTTAAACAGAGTTAAACAGAGGCAAACAGTGTTCAACAGAATTAAACAGAGGCAAAGAGAGGGAAACTGAGTGAAACAGAGTTAAACAGAGGCAAACAGAGTTAAACAGACTTAAACAGAGGCAAACAGAGTTAAACAGAGTTAAGCAGAGGCAAACAGAGTTGAACAGAGTTAAACAGAGTTATAAAGATTTAAACAGAGGCATACAGACTTAAACAGAGGTAAACAGAGTTGAACAGAGGCAAACAGAGTTAAACAGAGTTAAACAGAGTTAGACCGAGGCAAACACAGTTAAATAGAGTTGAACAGAGGCAAACAGAGTTAAACAGAGGCAAACAGAGTTAAACAAATTTAAACAGAGTTAAACAGAGGTGAACAGATTTAAACAGAGTTAAACAGAGGCAAACAGAGTTCAACAGAGTTAAACAGAAGCAAAGAGAGGGAAACCGAGTGAAACTGTGTTAAACAGAGGCATACAGATTTAAACAGATTTAAACAGAGGCAAACAGAGTTAAACAGAGGCAAACAGAGTTCAACAGAGTTATACAGAGGCATTCAGAGTTTAACAGAGTTAAACAGAGGCAAACAGAGTCAAACAGTGTTAAACAGAGGCAAACAGAGTTAAACAGAATTAAACAGAGGCTAACAGATTTAAACAGAGATAAACAGAGGAGAACAGAGTTAAATAGCGTTCAACAGAGCCAAACAGGGTTTAATAGAGTTAAACAGAGGCATACAGAGGGAAACAGAGTTAAACAGAGGTGAACAGAGTTAAACAGCGTTAAACAGAGGCAAACAGCGTTAAATAGTGTTAAACAGTGGCAAACAGAGTTAAATGGATTGAAACAGAGGCAAACAGAGTTCAACAGAGATAAACAGAGTTCAACAGAGATTAGCAGAGTTAAACAGAGGCAAACAGAGTGAAACAGAGGCAGACAGAGTTAAACAGAGTTAAACAGAGGCGAACAGAGTTAAACAGAGTGAAACAGAGGCAGACAGAGTTAAACAGAGTTAAACAGAGGCAAACAGAGTTAAACAGAGTTAAGCAGAGGCAAACAGAGTTGAACAGAGTTAAACAGAGTTAAAAAGATTTAAACAGAGGCATACAGACTTAAACAGAGGTAAACAGAGTTGAACAGAGGCAAACAGAGTTAAACAGAGTTAAACAGAGTTAGACCGAGGCAAACACAGTTAAATAGAGTTGAACAGAGGCAAACAGAGTTAAACAGAGGCAAACAGAGTTAAACAAATTTAAACAGAGTTAAACAGAGGTGAACAGATTTAAACAGAGTTAAACAGAGGCAAACAGAGTTCAACAGAGTTAAACAGAAGCAAAGAGAGGGAAACCGAGTGAAACTGTGTTAAACAGAGGCATACAGATTTAAACGGAGTTAAACAGAGGCAAACAGAGTTAAACAGAGGCAAACAGAGTTCAACAGAGTTATACAGAGGCATTCAGAGTTTAACAGAGTTAAACAGAGGCAAACAGAGTCAAACAGTGTTGAACAGAGGCAAACAGAGTTAAACAGAATTAAACAGAGGCTAACGGATTTAAACAGAGATAAACAGAGGAGAACAGAGTTAAATAGCGTTCAACAGAGCCAAACAGGGTTTAATAGAGTTAAACAGAGGCATACAGAGGGAAACAGAGTTAAACAGAGGTGAACAGAGTTAAACAGCGTTAAACAGAGGCAAACAGCGTTAAATAGTGTTAAACAGTGGCAAACAGAGTTAAATGGATTGAAACAGAGGCAAACAGAGTTCAACAGAGATAAACAGAGTTCAACAGAGTTAAGCAGAGTTAAACAGAGGCAAACAGAGTGAAACAGAGGCAGACAGAGTTAAACAGAGTTAAACAGAGGCGAACAGAGTTAAACAGAGTGAAACAGAGGCAGACAGAGTTAAACAGAGTTAAACAGAGGCAAACAGAGTTAAATAGTGTTAAACAGAGGCAAACAGAGCTAAACAGAATTAAACAGAGGCTAACAGAGTTAAACAGAGATAAACAGAGGAGAACAGAGTTAAATAGCGTTCAACAGAGCCAAACAGAGTTTAATAGAGTTAAACAGAGGCATACAGAGGGAAACAGAGTTAAACAGAGGCGAACAGAGTTAAGCAGAGTTAAACAGAGGCAAACAGATTTCAACAGAATTAAACAGAGTTAAACAGGGGCATACGGAGTTAAACAGAGTTAAACAGAGGCAAACAGAGGGAAACAGATTTAAACAGAGTTAAACAAATTTAAACAAAGTTAAACAGAGGTGAACAGATTTAAACAGAGTTAAACAGAGGCAAACAGAGTTCAGCAGAGTTAAACAGAGTTAAGCAGAGGTGAACAGAGTTGAACAGAGTTAAACAGAGTTACAAAGATTTAAACAGAGGCATACAGACTTAAACAGAGGCAAACAGAGTTAAACAGAGTTAAGCAGAGGCAAACAGAGTTGAACAGAGTTAAACAGAGTTAAAAAGATTTAAACAGAGGCATACAGACTTAAACAGAGGTAAACAGAGTTGAACAGAGGCAAACAGAGTTAAACAGAGTTAAACAGAGTTAGACCGAGGCAAACACAGTTAAATAGAGTTGAACAGAGGCAAACAGAGTTAAACAGAGGCAAACAGAGTTAAACAAATTTAAACAGAGTTAAACAGAGGTGAACAGATTTAAACAGAGTTAAACAGAGGCAAACAGAGTTCAACAGAGTTAAACAGAAGCAAAGAGAGGGAAACCGAGTGAAACTGTGTTAAACAGAGGCATACAGATTTAAACAGAGTTAAACAGAGGCAAACAGAGTTAAACAGAGGCAAACAGAGTTCAACAGAGTTATACAGAGGCATTCAGAGTTTAACAGAGTTAAACAGAGGCAAACAGAGTCAAACAGTGTTAAACAGAGGCAAACAGAGTTAAACAGAATTAAACAGAGGCTAACAGATTTAAACAGAGATAAACAGAGGAGAACAGAGTTAAATAGCGTTCAACAGAGCCAAACAGGGTTTAATAGAGTTAAACAGAGGCATACAGAGGGAAACAGAGTTAAACAGAGGTGAACAGAGTTAAACAGCGTTAAACAGAGGCAAACAGCGTTAAATAGTGTTAAACAGTGGCAAACAGAGTTAAATGGATTGAAACAGAGGCAAACAGAGTTCAACAGAGATAAACAGAGTTCAACAGAGATTAGCAGAGTTAAACAGAGGCAAACAGAGTGAAACAGAGGCAGACAGAGTTAAACAGAGTTAAACAGAGGCGAACAGAGTTAAACAGAGTGAAACAGAGGCAGACAGAGTTAAACAGAGTTAAACAGAGGCAAACAGAGTTAAACAGAGTTAAGCAGAGGCAAACAGAGTTGAACAGAGTTAAACAGAGTTAAAAAGATTTAAACAGAGGCATACAGACTTAAACAGAGGTAAACAGAGTTGAACAGAGGCAAACAGAGTTAAACAGAGTTAAACAGAGTTAGACCGAGGCAAACACAGTTAAATAGAGTTGAACAGAGGCAAACAGAGTTAAACAGAGGCAAACAGAGTTAAACAAATTTAAACAGAGTTAAACAGAGGTGAACAGATTTAAACAGAGTTAAACAGAGGCAAACAGAGTTCAACAGAGTTAAACAGAAGCAAAGAGAGGGAAACCGAGTGAAACTGTGTTAAACAGAGGCATACAGATTTAAACGGAGTTAAACAGAGGCAAACAGAGTTAAACAGAGGCAAACAGAGTTCAACAGAGTTATACAGAGGCATTCAGAGTTTAACAGAGTTAAACAGAGGCAAACAGAGTCAAACAGTGTTAAACAGAGGCAAACAGAGTTAAACAGAATTAAACAGAGGCTAACAGATTTAAACAGAGATAAACAGAGGAGAACAGAGTTAAATAGCGTTCAACAGAGCCAAACAGGGTTTAATAGAGTTAAACAGAGGCATACAGAGGGAAACAGAGTTAAACAGAGGTGAACAGAGTTAAACAGCGTTAAACAGAGGCAAACAGCGTTAAATAGTGTTAAACAGTGGCAAACAGAGTTAAATGGATTGAAACAGAGGCAAACAGAGTTCAACAGAGATAAACAGAGTTCAACAGAGATTAGCAGAGTTAAACAGAGGCAAACAGAGTGAAACAGAGGCAGACAGAGTTAAACAGAGTTAAACAGAGGCGAACAGAGTTAAACAGAGTGAAACAGAGGCAGACAGAGTTAAACAGAGTTAAACAGAGGCAAACAGAGTTAAACAGAGTTAAGCAGAGGCAAACAGAGTTGAACAGAGTTAAACAGAGTTAAAAAGATTTAAACAGAGGCATACAGACTTAAACAGAGGTAAACAGAGTTGAACAGAGGCAAACAGAGTTAAACAGAGTTAAACAGAGTTAGACCGAGGCAAACACAGTTAAATAGAGTTGAACAGAGGCAAACAGAGTTAAACAGAGGCAAACAGAGTTAAACAAATTTAAACAGAGTTAAACAGAGGTGAACAGATTTAAACAGAGTTAAACAGAGGCAAACAGAGTTCAACAGAGTTAAACAGAAGCAAAGAGAGGGAAACCGAGTGAAACTGTGTTAAACAGAGGCATACAGATTTAAACGGAGTTAAACAGAGGCAAACAGAGTTAAACAGAGGCAAACAGAGTTCAACAGAGTTATACAGAGGCATTCAGAGTTTAACAGAGTTAAACAGAGGCAAACAGAGTCAAACAGTGTTAAACAGAGGCAAACAGAGTTAAACAGAATTAAACAGAGGCTAACGGATTTAAACAGAGATAAACAGAGGAAAACAGAGTTAAATAGCGTTCAACAGAGCCAAACAGGGTTTAATAGAGTTAAACAGAGGCATACAGAGGGAAACAGAGTTAAACAGAGGTGAACAGAGTTAAACAGCGTTAAACAGAGGCAAACAGCGTTAAATAGTGTTAAACAGTGGCAAACAGAGTTAAATGGATTGAAACAGAGGCAAACAGAGTTCAACAGAGATAAACAGAGTTCAACAGAGTTAAGCAGAGTTAAACAGAGGCAAACAGAGTGAAACAGAGGCAGACAGAGTTAAACAGAGTTAAACAGAGGCGAACAGAGTTAAACAGAGTGAAACAGAGGCAGACAGAGTTAAACAGAGTTAAACAGAGGCAAACAGAGTTAAATAGTGTTAAACAGAGGCAAACAGAGCTAAACAGAATTAAACAGAGGCTAACAGAGTTAAACAGAGATAAACAGAGGAGAACAGAGTTAAATAGCGTTCAACAGAGCCAAACAGAGTTTAATAGAGTTAAACAGAGGCATACAGAGGGAAACAGAGTTAAACAGAGGCGAACAGAGTTAAGCAGAGTTAAACAGAGGCAAACAGATTTCAACAGAATTAAACAGAGTTAAACAGGGGCATACGGAGTTAAACAGAGTTAAACAGAGGCAAACAGAGGGAAACAGATTTAAACAGAGTTAAACAAATTTAAACAAAGTTAAACAGAGGTGAACAGATTTAAACAGAGTTAAACAGAGGCAAACAGAGTTCAGCAGAGTTAAACAGAGTTAAGCAGAGGTGAACAGATTTAAACAGAGTTAAACAGAGGTGAACAGAGTTAAACAGCGTTAGACAGAGGCAAACAGCATTAAATAGAGTTAAACAGAGGCAACCAGAGGGAAACAGAGTTAAACAGAGTTAAACAGGTGAACAGAGTGAATCAGAGTTAATCAGAGTTAAACAGAGTTCAACAGAGTTAAACAGATTTAAACAGAGTTAAACAGAGGCAAATAGAGGGGAACAGAGTTGAACAGAGTTAAACAGAGTTAAACAGAGGCAAACAGAGTTAAGCAGAGTTGGACAGAGGCAAATAGATTTAAACAGAGGCAAACAGAGTTAAACAGAGTTAAACAGGTTTAAACAGAGTTAATCATAGGCGAACAGAATTAAACAGAGTTAACTAGATGCAAACAGAGTTCAACAGAGTTAAACAGAGGCAAAGAAGGGAAGCGGAGTGAAACAGATTTAAACAGAGGCATACAGAGTTAAACAGAGTTGAACAGAGGCAAACAGAGTTAAATAGATTGAAGCAGATGCAAAGCGATTTCAACGGAGATAAACAGAATTCAACAGAGTTAAACAGAGTTAAACAGAGGCAAACAGAATGAAGCAGAGACAAACAGAGTTAAAAGAGTTAAACAGAGGCATATAGAGTTAATCAGATTTAAACAGAGGCAAACAAGTTTAAACAGCGTTAAACAGAGGCAAACAGCGTTAAAGAGAGTTAAACAGAGGCAATCAGAGTTAAACAGAATTAAACAGAGGCAGACAGATTTAAATAGATTGAAACAGAGGCAAACAGAGTTAAACGGAGGCAAACAGAGCGAAACAGAGTTAAACAAAGGCAAACAGATGTAAACTGAGTGAAGCAGAGTTAAACAGAAGCATACAGTGTTAAACAGAGTTGGACAGAGGCAAAGAGGGTTAAACAGAGTTAAACAGAGGCAAACAGAGTTAAGCAGAGGCAAACAGAGTTAAAGGAGTTAAACTGAGGCATATAGAGTTAAACAGATTTAAACAGAGGCAAACAGAGTTAAACAGCGTTAAACAGAGGCAAACAGCGTTAAATAGAGTTAAACAGAGGCATACAGAGTTAAACAGAGTTAGACGGAGGCAAACAGAGTTAAACAGAGTTAAACAGAGTTAAACAGAGGCGAACAGAGTTAAACAGAGTTAAACAGAGGCAAGCAGAGTTCAACGGAGTTAAACTGACTTAAACAGTGGCAAACAGAGGGAAGCAGAGTGAAACAGTGTTAAACAGAGGCATACAGAGTTAAACAGAGTTAAACATTGTTGAACAGAGGCAAACAGAGTTAAACAGAGTTAAACAAAGGCAAACAGATGTAAACTGAGTGAAGCAGAGTTAAACAGAAGCATACAGTGTTAAACAGAGTTGGACAGAGGCAAAGAGGGTTAAACAGTGTTAAACAGAGGCAAACAGAGTTAAGCAGAGGCAAACAGAGTTAAAGGAGTTAAACTGAGGCATATAGAGTTAAACAGATTTAAACAGAGGCAAACAGAGTTAAACAGCGTTAAACAGAGGCAAACAGCGTTAAATAGAGTTAAACAGAGGCAATCAGAGTTAAACAGGATTAAACAGAGGCAGACAGAGTTAAATAGATTGAAACAGAGGCAAACAGAGTTAATCGGTGTCAAAGAGAGGGAAACAGAGTGAAACAGAGTTAAACAGAGGCAACCAGAGTTAAACTGAGTTAAACAGAGGAAAACAGAGTTCAACAGAGTTAAACAGAATCATACAGAGTTAAACAGAGTTGAGCAGAGGGAAACAGAATTAAGCAGAGGCAACCTGAGTTAAACAGAGTCAAGCAGAGGCAAACAGAGTTAAACAGAAGCATACAGTGTTAAACAGAGTTGGACAGAGGCAAAGAGGGTTAAACAGAGTTAAACAGAGGCAAACAGAGTTAAGCAGAGGCAAACAGAGTTAAAGGAGTTAAACTGAGGCATATAGAGTTAAACAGATTTAAACAGAGGCAAACAGAGTTAAACAGCGTTAAACAGAGGCAAACAGCGTTAAATAGAGTTAAACAGAGGCAATCAGAGTTAAACAGGATTAAACAGAGGCAGACAGAGTTAAATAGATTGAAACAGAGGCAAACAGAGTTAATCGGTGTCAAAGAGAGGGAAACAGAGTGAAACAGAGTTAAACAGAGGCAACCAGAGTTAAACTGAGTTAAACAGAGGCAAACAGAGTTAAACAGCGTTAAACAGAGGCAAACAGAGTTCAACAGACATAAACAGTGTTCAGCAGAGGCGAAAAGAGTTAAACAGAGTTAAACAGAGGCAAACAGAGTTCAACAGATTTAAACAGAGTTAAACAGAGGCAAACAGAGGGAAACATAGTTAAACAGAGTTAAACAGAGGCAAACAGAGGCAAACAGAGTTGAACAGAGCTAAACATAATTAAAACGATTTAAACAGAGGCATACAGACTTAAACAGATGTAAACAGAGTTGAACAGAGTTAAACAGAGTTAAACAGAGTTCGACCGAGGCAAACGCAGTTAAATAGAGTTGAACAGAGGCAAACAGAGTTAAACAGAGGCAAACAGATTTAAACAGAGTTAAACAGAGTTAGACCGAGGCAAACACAGTTAAATAGACTTGAACAGAGGCAAACAGAGTTAAACAAATTTAAACAGAGTTAAACGGAGGTGAACAGATTGAAGAAGAGTTAAACAGAGGCAAACAGAGTTCAACAGAGTTAAACAGAAGCAAAGAGAGGGAAACCGAGTGAACTGTGTTAAACAGAGGCATACAGATTTAAACAGAGTTAAACAGAGTTTAGCAGAGCTGAACAAAGTTCAACAGAGTTAAACAGAGACAAAGAGAGGTAAACTGAGTGAAACAGAGTTAAACAGAGGCATACAGATTTAAACATAATTCAATAGAGTTAAACAGAGTTAAATAGAGGCAAACGGAGGGACACAGAGTGAACCACTGGCATACAGAGTTAAGCAGAGCTGAACAGAGGCAAACAGAGTTAAATACATTGAAACAGAGGCAAACAGAGTTCAACAGAGATAAACAGAATTCAGCGGAGTTAAACAGAGTTAAACAGAGGCAAACAGAGGGAAACAGAGTGAAACAGAGTTAAACAGAGGCAAATAGAGTTAAACAGAGTTGAACAGAGGCAAACAGAGTTAAGCAGAGGCAAACAGTCTTAAACACAGTTAAACAAATTTAAACAAAGTTAAAAAGAGGTGAACAGATTTAAACAGAGTTAAACAGAGGCAAACAGAGTTCAACAGAGTTAACCAGAGTTAAACTGAGTTAAGCAGAGGTGAACAGATTTAAACAGAGTTAAACAGATGCAAACAGAGTTCAACAGAGTTAAACAAGGGCAAAGAGAGGTAAACTGAGTGAAACAGAGTTAAACAGAGGCATACAGATTTAAACAGAATTCAATAGAGTTAAATAGTGTTAAACAGAGGCAAACAGAGTTAAACAGAATTAAACAGAGGCAAACAGAGTTAAACAGACTTAAACAGAGGCAAACAGAGTTAAACAGAGTTAAGCAGAGGCAAACAGAGTTGAACAGAGTTAAACAGAGTTAAAAAGATTTAAACAGAGGCATACAGACTTAAACAGAGGTAAACAGAGTTGAACAGAGGCAAACAGAGTTAAACAGAGTTAAACAGAGTTAGACCGAGGCAAACACAGTTAATTAGAGTTGAACAGAGGCAAACAGAGTTAAACAGAGGCAAACAGAGTTAAACAAATTTAAACAGAGTTAAACAGAGGCAAACAGAGTTAAACAGAGTTAAACAGAGGCAAACAGAGTTCAACAGAGATATACAGAGGCATTCAGAGTTTAACAGAGTTAAACAGAGGCAAACAGAGTTAAATAGTGTTAAACAGAGGCAAACAGAGTTAAACAGAATTAAACAGATGCTAACAGAGTTAAACAAAGTTAAACAGAGGAGGACAGAGTTAAATAGCCTTCAACAGATCCAAACGGAGTTCAATAGAGTTAAACAGAGGCATACAGAGTTAAACAGAGTTAAACAGAGGTGAACAGAGTTAAACAGCGTTAAACAGAGGCAAATAGCCTTAAGTAGAGTTAAACAGAGGCAAACAGAATGAAACAGAGTTGAACAGAGGCAAACAGAGTTAAACAGAGTTGAGCAGAGGCAAACAGAGTTAAGCAGAGGCAAACATTGTTAAACAGAGTTAAACAAATTTAAACAAAGTTAAAAAGAGGCGAACAGATTTAAACAGAGTTAAACAGAGGCAAACAGTGTTCAACAGAATTAAACAGAGGCAAAGAGAGGGAAACTGAGTGAAACAGAGTTAAACAGAGGCAAACAGACTTAAACAGAGGCGAACAGAGTTAAACAGAGTTAAGCAGAGGCAAACAGAGTTGAACAGAGTTAAACAGAGTTAAAAAGATTTAAACAGAGGCATACAGACTTAAACAGAGGTAAACAGAGTTGAACAGAGGCAAACAGAGTTAAACAGAGTTAAACAGAGTTAGACCGAGGCAAACACAGTTAAATAGAGTTAAAAAGAGTTAAATAGAGTTCAACAGAGGCAAACAAAGCTAAACAGATTTAAACAGTGGCAAACATGGTTAAACAGAGTTAAACAGAGGCAAACAGAGTTAAACAGAGGCATACAGAGTTAAACAGAGTTAAACAGAGGCAAACAGAGTTAAACAGCGTTAAACAGAGGCAAACAGAGTTCAACAGACATAAACAGTGTTCAGCAGAGGCGAAAAGAGTTAAACAGAGTTAAACAGAGGCAAACAGAGTTCAACAGATTTAAACAGAGTTAAACAGAGGCAAACAGAGGGAAACAGAGTTAAACAGAGTTAAACAGAGGCAAACAGAGGCAAACAGAGTTGAACAGAGCTAAACATAGTTAAAACGATTTAAACAGAGGCATACAGACTTAAACAGATGTAAACAGAGTTGAACAGAGGCAAACAGAGTTAAACAGAGTTAAACAGAGTTCGACCGAGGCAAACGCAGTTAAATAGAGTTGAACAGAGGCAAACAGAGTTAAACAGAGGCAAACAGATTTAAACAGAGTTAAACAGATTTAAACAGAGTTAAACAGAGTTAGACCGAGGCAAACACAGTTAAATAGACTTGAACAGAGGCAAACAGAGTTAAACAGAGGCAAACAGAGTTAAACAAATTTAAACAGAGTTAAACGGAGGTGAACAGATTGAAGAAGAGTTAAACAGAGGCAAACAGAGTTCAACAGAGTTAAACAGAAGCAAAGAGAGGGAAACCGAGTGAACTGTGTTAAACAGAGGCATACAGATTTAAACAGAGTTAAACAGAGTTTAGCAGAGCTGAACAGAGTTCAACAGAGTTAAACAGAGGCAAAGAGAGGTAAACTGAGTGAAACAGAGTTAAACAGAGGCATACAGATTTAAACATAATTCAATAGAGTTAAACAGAGTTAAATAGAGGCAAACGGAGGGACACAGAGTGAACCACTGGCATACAGAGTTAAGCAGAGCTGAACAGAGGCAAACAGAGTTAAATACATTGAAAAAGAGGCAAACAGAGTTCAACAGAGATAAACAGAATTCAGCGGAGTTAAACAGAGTTAAACAGAGGCAAACAGAGGGAAACAGAGTGAAACAGAGTTAAACAGAGGCAAATAGAGTTAAACAGAGTTGAACAGAGGCAAACAGAGTTAAGCAGAGGCAAACAGTCTTAAACACAGTTAAACAAATTTAAACAAAGTTAAAAAGAAGTGAACAGATTTAAACAGAGTTAAACAGAGGCAAACAGAGTTCAACAGAGTTAACCAGAGTTAAACTGAGTTAAGCAGAGGTGAACAGATTTAAACAGAGTTAAACAGATGCAAACAGAGTTCAACAGAGTTAAACAAGGGCAAAGAGAGGTAAACTGAGTGAAACAGAGTTAAACAGAGGCATACAGATTTAAACAGAATTCAATAGAGTTAAATAGTGTTAAACAGAGGCAAACAGAGTTAAACAGAATTAAACAGAGGCAAACAGAGTTAAACAGACTTAAACAGAGGCAAACAGAGTTAAACAGAGTTAAGCAGAGGCAAACAGAGTTGAACAGAGTTAAACAGAGTTAAAAAGATTTAAACAGAGGCATACAGACTTAAACAGAGGTAAACAGATTTGAACAGAGGCAAACAGAGTTAAACAGAGTTAAACAGAGTTAGTCCGAGGCAAACACAGTTAATTAGAGTTGAACAGAGGCAAACAGAGTTAAACAGAGGCAAACAGAGTTAAACAAATTTAAACAGAGTTAAACAGAGGCAAACAGAGTTAAACAGAGTTAAACAGAGGCAAACAGAGTTCAACAGAGATATACAGAGGCATTCAGAGTTTAACAGAGTTAAACAGAGGCAAACAGAGTTAAATAGTGTTAAACAGAGGCAAACAGAGTTAAACAGAATTAAACAGATGCTAACAGAGTTAAACAGAGTTAAACAGAGGAGGACAGAGTTAAATAGCCTTCAACAGAGCCAAACGGAGTTCAATAGAGTTAAACAGAGGCATACAGAGTTAAACAGAGTTAAACAGAGGTGAACAGAGTTAAACAGCGTTAAAGAGAGGCAAATAGCCTTAAGTAGAGTTAAACAGAGGCAAACAGAATTAAACAGAGTTTAACAGAGGCAAACAGAGTTAAACAGAGTTGAGCAGAGGCAAACAGAGTTAAGCAGAGGCAAACATTGTTAAACAGAGTTAAACAAATTTAAACAAAGTTAAAAAGAGGCGAACAGATTTAAACAGAGTTAAACAGAGGCAAACAGTGTTCAACAGAATTAAACAGAGGCAAAGAGAGGGAAACTGAGTGAAACAGAGTTAAACAGAGGCAAACAGACTTAAACAGAGGCGAACAGAGTTAAACAGAGTTAAGCAGAGGCAAACAGAGTTGAACAGAGTTAAACAGAGTTAAAAAGATTTAAACAGAGGCATACAGACTTAAACAGAGGTAAACAGAGTTGAACAGAGGCAAACAGAGTTAAACAGAGTTAGACCGAGGCAAACACAGTTAAATAGAGTTAAAAAGAGTTAAATAGAGTTCAACAGAGGCAAACAAAGCTAAACAGATTTAAACAGTGGCAAACATGGTTAAACAGAGTTAAACAGAGGCAAACAGAGTTAAACAGAGGCATACAGAGTTAAACAGAGTTAAACAGAGGCAAACAGAGTTAAACAGCGTTAAACAGAGGCAAACAGAGTTCAACAGACATAAACAGTGTTCAGCAGAGGCGAAAAGAGTTAAACAGAGTTAAACAGAGGCAAACAGAGTTCAACAGATTTAAACAGAGTTAAACAGAGGCAAACAGAGGGAAACAGAGTTAAACAGAGTTAAACAGAGGCAAACAGAGTTAAACAGACTTAAACAGAGGCAAACAGAGTTAAACAGAGTTAAGCAGAGGCAAACAGAGTTGAACAGAGTTAAACAGAGTTAAAAAGATTTAAACAGAGGCATACAGACTTAAACAGAGGTAAACAGAGTTGAACAGAGGCAAACAGAGTTAAACAGAGTTAAACAGAGTTAGACCGAGGCAAACACAGTTAATTAGAGTTGAACAGAGGCAAACAGAGTTAAACAGAGGCAAACAGAGTTAAACAAATTTAAACAGAGTTAAACAGAGGCAAACAGAGTTAAACAGAGTTAAACAGAGGCAAACAGAGTTCAACAGAGATATACAGAGGCATTCAGAGTTTAACAGAGTTAAACAGAGGCAAACAGAGTTAAATAGTGTTAAACAGAGGCAAACAGAGTTAAACAGAATTAAACAGATGCTAACAGAGTTAAACAGAGTTAAACAGAGGAGGACAGAGTTAAATAGCCTTCAACAGAGCCAAACGGAGTTCAATAGAGTTAAACAGAGGCATACAGAGTTAAACAGAGTTAAACAGAGGTGAACAGAGTTAAACAGCGTTAAAGAGAGGCAAATAGCCTTAAGTAGAGTTAAACAGAGGCAAACAGAATTAAACAGAGTTTAACAGAGGCAAACAGAGTTAAACAGAGTTGAGCAGAGGCAAACAGAGTTAAGCAGAGGCAAACATTGTTAAACAGAGTTAAACAAATTTAAACAAAGTTAAAAAGAGGCGAACAGATTTAAACAGAGTTAAACAGAGGCAAACAGTGTTCAACAGAATTAAACAGAGGCAAAGAGAGGGAAACTGAGTGAAACAGAGTTAAACAGAGGCAAACAGACTTAAACAGAGGCGAACAGAGTTAAACAGAGTTAAGCAGAGGCAAACAGAGTTGAACAGAGTTAAACAGAGTTAAAAAGATTTAAACAGAGGCATACAGACTTAAACAGAGGTAAACAGAGTTGAACAGAGGCAAACAGAGTTAAACAGAGTTAGACCGAGGCAAACACAGTTAAATAGAGTTAAAAATAGTTAAATAGAGTTCAACAGAGGCAAACAAAGCTAAACAGATTTAAACAGTGGCAAACATGGTTAAACAGAGTTAAACAGAGGCAAACAGAGTTAAACAGAGGCATACAGAGTTAAACAGAGTTAAACAGAGGCAAACAGAGTTAAACAGCGTTAAACAGAGGCAAACAGAGTTCAACAGACATAAACAGTGTTCAGCAGAGGCGAAAAGAGTTAAACAGAGTTAAACAGAGGCAAACAGAGTTCAACAGATTTAAACAGAGTTAAACAGAGGCAAACAGAGGGAAACAGAGTTAAACAGAGTTAAACAGAGGCAAACAGAGGCAAACAGAGTTGAACAGAGCTAAACATAGTTAAAACGATTTAAACAGAGGCATACAGACTTAAACAGATGTAAACAGAGTTGAACAGAGGCAAACAGAGTTAAACAGAGTTAAACAGAGTTCGACCGAGGCAAACGCAGTTAAATAGAGTTGAACAGAGGCAAACAGAGTTAAACAGAGGCAAACAGATTTAAACAGAGTTAAACAGATTTAAACAGAGTTAAACAGAGTTAGACCGAGGCAAACACAGTTAAATAGACTTGAACAGAGGCAAACAGAGTTAAACAGAGGCAAACAGAGTTAAACAAATTTAAACAGAGTTAAACGGAGGTGAACAGATTGAAGAAGAGTTAAACAGAGGCAAACAGAGTTCAACAGAGTTAAACAGAAGCAAAGAGAGGGAAACCGAGTGAACTGTGTTAAACAGAGGCATACAGATTTAAACAGAGTTAAAACAGAGTTTAGCAGAGCTGAACAGAGTTCAACAGAGTTAAACAGAGGCAAAGAGAGGTAAACTGAGTGAAACAGAGTTAAACAGAGGCATACAGATTTAAAACATAATTCAATAGAGTTAAACAGAGTTAAATAGAGGCAAACGGAGGGACACAGAGTGAACCACTGGCATACAGAGTTAAGCAGAGCTGAACAGAGGCAAACAGAGTTAAATACATTGAAAAAGAGGCAAACAGAGTTCAACAGAGATAAACAGAATTCAGCGGAGTTAAACAGAGTTAAACAGAGGCAAACAGAGGGAAAACAGAGTGAAACAGAGTTAAACAGAGGCAAATAGAGTTAAACAGTGTTGAACAGAGGCAAACAGAGTTAAGCAGATGCAAACAGTCTTAAACACAGTTAAACAAATTTAAACAAAGTTAAAAAGAGGCGAACAGATTTAAACAGAGTTAAACAGAGGCAAACAGAGTTCAACAGAGTTAACCAGAGTTAAACTGAGTTAAGCAGAGGTGAACAGATTTAAACAGAGTTAAACAGATGCAAACAGAGTTCAGCAGAGTTAAACAAGGGCAAAGAGAGGTAAACTGAGTGAAAC
>JANJGN010002028.1:0-91682 GCA_026770705.1 Isurus oxyrinchus
GAGAGGGAAGGGGGTGGTTGGGTGGGGCTGAGGACGAAGGGGGTGGTTGGGTGGGGCTGAGAGGGAAGGGGGTGGGTGTGGCTTAGATGGAAGGGTGTCGGTGGGTCGGACTGAAAGGGGATGGGGTGTGTGGGTGGGTGGGGCTGTGGGAAGGGAGTGGGTGGGTGGGTGCGTGGGGCTGAGGGTAGGGGGTGGTTGAGTGGGGCTGAGGACGAAGGGGGTTGGTGGGTGGGACTGAGAGGGGATGGGTTGGGTGGGTGGGTGGGCTTGATGGGGAGGGTTGGGTATCTGGGTGGGGCTGAGATGGGTGGGGTTCGGTGAGTGGGTGGGTGGGGCTGAGAGGGAAGGGGTTGGGTGGGGGTTTGGGGATGAGAGGGTAGGGCGTGGGTGGGAAGGTGGGGCTGAGGACGAAGGGGGTGTGTGGGTGGGGCTGACAGGGGATGGGTTGAGTGGGTGGGTGGGACTGAGGGGGAGGGGTTGGGTTGGTTGGTGGGGCTGAGAGGGCAGGGGGAGTGTGGTGGGGTGGGGATGAGAAGGTTGGGTGTGTGTGGGAGGGGCTGAGACGGGATGGCGTGGGTGGGTGGGTGGGGCTGAGAGGGGAGGGGGTTGCTTTGTGGGTTTGGCTGAGAGGGGAGGGGGCGGGTTGGTTTGGTAGGCTGTGTGGGAATGGGTGGATGGGTGGGGCTGAGAGGGAAGGGGGTGGGTTTGTGGGTGGGGGCTGAGAGGGAACGGGGTGAGTGGGTGGGTGGGTGGGGCCGAGAGGAAAGGGAGTGGGTGGGTGGGTCGGTCTGGGAGGCGAGGGGTTTGGAGGTTGGTTGATTAGGGCTGATAGGGGAGGGTTTGGGACTGAGAGGGGAGTGGGTGGATGGGTGGGGCTGAGAGTGGAGGGGGTGGGTGGGTGCAGCTGAGAGGGGAGGTGTTTGGTTGGGTGGGTGGGGGCTGAGCGGGGAGTGGGTGGGTGTTTGGGTGCGGCTGAGAGGGGAAGGGTTGGGTGGGTGTGGCTGAGAGGGGAGTGTGTGTGTGGGTGGGTTGGGCTGACAAGGGAGGGTGTGGGTGGGGCTGAGAGGGGATGAGGTGGGTGGGGTTGAAAGGGGAGGGGGAGGCTGAGAGTGGAAGGGTTGGGTGGGTGGGTGGGGTGGGGCTGAGAGGGGAGGAGTTGGGTTTGGTGGGTGGGGCTGAGAGGGGAGGGGTGGGTGGTTGGGTGGGGCTGAGCGAGGATGGGTGGGTGGGTGGGTGGGTGGGGCTGATTGGGGAGGAGGTGGGTCTGCGAGGGGAGGGAGAGGGTAGGGCTGAGAGGGGAGGGTCTGGGTGGTTGGGAGGGGCTGAGAGGGGAGGGAGTGGGTAGGTGGGTGGGGCTGAGGGGGTTGGCGGTGGGTGGGTTGGTGGGGGCTGAGAGGGGCGGGGGTGTGTGGGTGGGTGGGGCTGACAAAGGAGGGTGTGGGGTGGGGCTGAGAGGGGATGGGTTTGGTGGGGTTGAGAGGGGAGGGGTTGGGGCTGCGAGGGAAGCGGGGTGGGTGGGTGGTTGGGGCTGAGTGGGGATTGGGTGTTTGGGGCTGAGAGGGGAGGGGCTATGTGAGTGGGTGGGTGGGACTGAGAGGGGAGAGGGTGTATGGGTTGGTGGGGCTGAGAGGGAAGGCGGTGGTTGGGTGGGTGGGGCTGAGAGGGAAGTGGGTGGGTGGGTGGGTGGGGCTGAGAGGGAAGGGGGTGGCTGGTTGAGAGGGGCTGAGATGGAAGGGGGTCAGTGGGTGGGTGGGCCTGAGAGGGAAGGCGGTGGGTGGGTGCATGGGGCTGAGATGGAAGGGATTGGGGCTGTGAGGGAAGGGGGTGGGGCAGAGAGGGAAGGGTATGGGAGGGGTTTAGAGGGAAGGGGGTGGGTTTGGTGGGTGGGGCTGAGATGGGTGGGGTGGCTGGGTGGGGCTGAGAGGGGAGGGGTTGGATTTGGTGGGTGGGGCTGGGAGGGGGGGGGGATGGTGGGGCTGAGGGGAGGGACTAGGTGGGTGGGGCTGAGAGGGGAGGGCGTGGGTGGGACGTTGGTCCTGAGAGGGGAGGGGGTGGCTGGGTGGGGCTGACAGGGGATGGGTTGGGTGGGTGGGTGGGCCAGAGGAGGAGGGGCAGGTATCTTGGTGGGGCTGAGAGTGGTGGTGTTCGGTGAGTGGGTGGGTGGGGCTGCCAGGGGAGGGGGTGGGTGTTGGTGGGGCTGAGAGGGCAGGTGGACTGTGGTTGGGTGGGGATGAGAAGGTTGGGAGTGTGTGGGTGGGGCTGAGAGGGGAGGGAATGGGTGGGTGCGTGGGGCTGAGAGGGGAGCGAGATGGGTGAGTGGGTGGGGCTGAGAGGGGAGGTGGTGGCTGGGTGGGTGGGGACGAGAGGGAAGGGGGTGGGTGGGTGGGAGGGTTGGGCTGAGAGGGAAGGGGGTGGATGGGGCTGAGTGAGAATGGGGTGGGTTGCTGGGTGGGTGGGGCTGAGAGGGTGGGAGGTGGGAGGGTGGGTGGGTCTGAGAGGGAAGGGGATTGTGTGTGGTTGGGGCTGAGAGGGAAGGGGGGTGAGTGGGGGTTTGGGGATGACAGGGTAGGGCGTGAGTGGGAAGGAGGGGCTGAGGACGAAGGGGGTGTGTGGGTGGGGCTGAGAGGGGATGGGTTGAGTGGGTGGGGGGGGACTGAGGGGGAGGGGTGGTTATGTGGGTGGGGCTGAGAGGGGTGGGGTTCGGTGAGTGGGTGGGTGGGGCTGCCAGGGGAGGGGATGGGTGTTGGTGGGGCTGAGAGGGCAGGTGGACTGTGGTTGGGTGAGGATGAGAAGGTTCGGAGTGTGTGGGTGGGGCTGAGAGGGGAGAGAATGGGTGGGTGCGTGGAGCTGAGAGGGGAGGGAATGGGTGAGTGGGTGGGGCTGAGAGGGGAGGTGGTGGCTGGGTGGGTTGGGCCGAGAGGGAAGGGGATGGGTGGGTGGGAGGGTTGGGCTGAGAGGGAAGGGGGTGGATGGGGCTGAGTGGAATGGGGGGTTTTGCTGAATGGGTGGGGCTGAGAGGGTAGGGGATTGTGGGTGGTTGGGGCTGAGAGGGAAGGGGGTGGGTGGGGGTTTGGGGATGAGAGGGTAGGGCGTGGTTGGGAAGGTGGGGGCTGAGGACGAAGGGGGTGTGTGCGTGCGGCTGAGAGGGAAGGGGGTGGGTGGGTTGGTGGGGTTGTGGGAAGGGGGTGGGTGGGTGGGTGCGTGGGGCTGAGGACAAAGGGGGTGGGTGGGTGGGGCTGAGAGGGAAAGGGGTGGTTGGGTGGGGATGAGGACGAAGGGGGTGGGTGGGTGGGGCTG
The DNA here is from genome assembly GCA_026770705.1 of Isurus oxyrinchus. Taxonomy (NCBI): domain Eukaryota; kingdom Metazoa; phylum Chordata; class Chondrichthyes; order Lamniformes; family Lamnidae; genus Isurus; species Isurus oxyrinchus. Next base: position 3,298 of record JANJGN010002028.1, read on the forward strand.
AGTAGGAAGGGGGTGGGTGTGGCTGAGATGGAAGGGGGTCGGTGGGTGGGACTGAGAGGGGATGGGTTGGGTGGGTGGGTGGGCCTGAGGGGGAGGGTTGGGTATCTGGGTGGTGCTGAGACGGATGGAGTTCGGTGAGTGGGTGGGTGGGGCTGAGAGGGAATGGGGTTGGTTGCTGGGTGGGTGGGGCTGAGAGGGAATAGGGTGCGTTGCTGGGTGGTTGGGGATGAGAGGGAAGGGGGTCGCTGTGTAGGTGGCGCTGAGAGGGAAGGGGTTGGGTGGAGGTTTGGGGATGAGAGGGTAGGGAGTCGGTGGGAAGGTGGGGCTGAGACAAAGGGGGTGGTTGGGTGGGGCTGAGTGGGGAGGGGGTCAGTCTGAGAGGGGAGGGAGAGGGTGCGGCTGAGAGGGGAGTGACTGGGTGGGTGGGAGAGGCTGCGGAGGGGAGGGAGTGGGTGGGTGGGTGGGGCTGAGAGGGGAGGGGGTGTGTGGGTGGGTGGGGCTGACAAGGGAGGGTGTGAGTGGGGCTGAGAGGGGATGGGTTTGGTGGGGTTGAGAGGGGAGGGGGTGGGGCTGCGAGGGAAGCGGGTGGGTGGGTGGTTGGGGCTGAGTGGGAAGGGAGTGGGGCTGTGAGGGAAGGGGGTGGGGCAGAGAGGGAAGGTTTGGGTGGGGCTTAGAGGGAAGGGGGAGGGTTTGGTGGGTGGGGCTGAGATGGGATGGGTGGGTGGGTGGGGCTGAGAGGGGAGGGGTTGGGTTCGGTGGGTGGGGCTGAGACGGGAGGGGTGGGTGGGTAGGGCTGAGAGGGGATGGGTGGGTGGGTGGGTGGGGATGAGAGGGGAGTGGATGGGTGGTTGGGAAGGGCTGAGTGGGGCGGGGGTGGGTCTGAGAGGGGAGGGGGCGGGTGGGGCTGAGAGGCGAGGGACTGGGTGGGTGGGAGGAGCTGAGAGGGGAGGGGGTGGGTGGGTGTGAGAGGAGTGTCAGTGGGTGGGTGTGTGGGGCTGAGAGGGGATGGGGTTGGTGGGGTTGAGAGGGTAGGGGGTGGGGCTGAGAGGCAAGCAGGTGGGTGGGTGGTTGGGCCTGAGAGGGGAGGGGGTGGATTGGTCTGAGAGGGGAGAGTGTGCGGCTGGGTGGGTGGTTGGGGCTGAGAGGGGAGGGGGTGGGTGGGACTGAGAGGGGAGAGGGTGTGTGGGTGGGTGGGGCTGAGAGGGAAGTGGGTCAGTGTGTGGGTGGGGCTGAGAGGGAAGGGGGTGAGTGGGTGGGTGGGGCTGAGAGGGAAGGGGGTGGGTGGGTGGGTGGGGCTGAGAGGGAAGGGGATGGGTGGGTGGGTGGGCGGGGCTGAGGGAAGGGGGTGAGTGGGTGGGTGGATGGGGCTGAGAGGGAAGGGGGTGGGTGGGTGGGTGGGGCTGAGAGGGAAGGGGGTGGGTGGGTGGGTGGGGCTGAGAGGGAAGGGGGTGGGTGGGTGGATGGGGCTGAGAGGGAAGGGGGTGGGTGGGTGGGTGGGGCTGAGAGGGAAGGGGGTGGGTGGGTGGGTGGGGCTGAGAGGGAAGGGGGTGAGTGGGTGGGTGGGGCTGAGATGGAAGGGGGTGGGTGAGTTGGTGGGTCTGAGTTGGAAGGGTGTGGGTGGGTGGGTGGGGATGAGAGGGAAGGTTTTGGGTGGGTGGGCAGGGCTGAGAGGGAATGGGGTGGGTGGGTGGGACTGACAGGGAAGGGGATGGGTCGGTGGGTGGGTGGGGCTGAGAGGGAAGGGGATGGGTGGGAGGGTGGGGCTGAGAGGGATGGGGGTGTGTGTGTGGGTGGGTGGGGCTGAGAGGGAAGGGGGTGGGTGGGTGGGTGGGGCTGAGAGGGAAGGGGGTGGGTGGGTGGGGCTGAGAGGGAAGGGGGTGTGTGGGTGGGTGGGGCTGAGAGGGAAGGGGTTGGGTGGGTGGGGCTGAGGACGAAGTTGTTGGGTGGGGCTGAGATGGAAGGGGTACGGTGGATCGGGCTGAGAGGGGATTGGGTGGGTGGGTTGGTGGGGCTGAGAGGGGAGGGGTTGGTTGGTTGGGTGGGTGGGGCTTAGTGGGATGGGGTGGGTGGGGCTGAGAGGGAAGTGCCTGGGTGGGAAGTTGGTGCTGAGAAGGGAGGGGGTGGCTGGGTGGAGCTGAGAGTGGTGGGATTCGGTGAGTGGGTGGGTGGGGCTGCCAGGGGAGAGGGTGTGTGTTGGTGGGGCTGAGAGGGCAGGTGGACTGTGGTTGGGTGGGGATGAGAAGGGTGGAGGTGTGTTGGATGGGCTGAGAGGGGAGGGCGTGGGTGGGTGGGGCTGAGAGGGGAGGGGGCGGTTGGATGTGTAGGCTGTGTGGAAAGGGTGTGGATGGGTGGGGCTGGGAGGGAAGGGGTGGGTTTGTGGGTGGGACTGAAGGGAAGGGGGTGAGTGTGTGGGTGGTTGGGGCCGAGAGGGAAGGGGGTGGGTGGGGCTCAGAGGGAAGGGGGTTCGTGGCTGGTGGTGGTGAGAGAGAAGGGGGTGAGTGGGTGGGTGGGTGGGGCTGTGGGGAAAGTGGGTGGGTGGCTGGGGGGGTGGGGTAGAGGGAAGGTGTTGGGTGGGAAGGTGGGGCTGTAGGAAGGGGGTGCGTGGGTGGGTGGGGCTGAGAGGGAAGGGGGTGGGTGGGTGGGTGAGGCTGAGAGGGAAGGGGGTAGGTGGGTGGGGCTGTGGGAAGGGGGTGGGTGGGTGGGGCTGGGGGAAGGGGGGTTGGGTGTCTGGGGAGGGCTGAGATGGGTGGGGTTCGGTTAGTGTGTGGGTGGGGCTGAGATGGGAGGGCGTGGGTGGGTGGTTGGGGCTGAGAGTGGAGGGTGGGTGGGTGGGTGGGGAGTAGAGGGGAGGGAGTGTGCGGGTGTGTGGGGCTGTAAGTGGAGGGTGTGGTTGGGTGGGGCTGTGAGGGGAGTGGGTGGCTGTTTGGGTGGGTGGAAATCTGAAGGGAGGGGGTCGGTTGGTGGGGCTGTGAGGGGAGGGGGTGGGTGTGTGGGGCTAAGAGGAGAGCGGGTGGGTTGTGTTGGTGGGTGGGGCTGAGAGGGGATGGGGCAGTGTGGGTGGGTGGGTGCTGCTGAGTGGGGAGGGGATGGGCTGTGTTTGCTGGGTGGGGCTGAGAGGGGAGATTGGTGGGTGGGTGGGGCTGAGAGGGGAGAGGGGTGGGTGGGTGGGGCTGAGAGGGGAGAGGGGTGGGTGGGTGGGGCTGAGAGGGGAGAGGGGTGGGTGGGTGGGGCTGAGAGGGGAGAGGGGTGGGTGGGTGGGGCTGAGAGGGGAGAGGGGTGGGTGGGTGGGGCTGAGAGGGGAGAGGGGTGGGTGGGTGGGTGGGGCTGAGAGGGGAGAGGGGTGGGTGGGTGGGTGGGGCTGAGAGGGGAGAGGGGTGGGTGGGTGGGTGGGGCTGAGAGGGGAGAGGGGTGGGTGGGTGGGTGGGGCAGAGAGATGTTGGGGTGGGTGGGTGGGTGGGGCTGAGAGGTGAGGAGGCGGGTGTGTGTGTGGCTGAGGCTGTGGGGGGAGGTGTTGGGTCGGCCGGTGGGGATGAGAGGGGAGGCTTTGGGGCTGAAAGGGGAGGATGTGTGTGGGCCGGTGGTGTTGAGAGGGGAGGGTGTGGATGAATATGTGGGGGTGGGAGGGGAGGGATTTTCTGGGTGTTTGGATGGGGTTGTTAGGGGAGGGGGTGTGTGGGTGGGTGGGACTGAGAGCGGGTGGTGTGGGTGGGTGGGTGGGTGTGGCAGGGTTGGGAGGGGGTGGGTGGGTGGGTGGGGCTGAGAGGGGAGGGGCTGGGGCTGAGAGGGGAGGGGTTGGGTGGGTTGGGCTGAGAGGGGATGGGCTGGGTGTGTGCAGCAGAGAGGGGAGGTGTTTGGGTGGGTGGGTGGGGCTGACAGGGGAGTGGGTGGGTTGTTGGGTGCGGCTGAAAGGGGAGGGGTTGGGTGGGTGGGGCTGAGAGAGGACGGGGGTGCGTGTGGCGGAGAGGGGAGGGGGTATGTGTAATGGGTGGGGCTGATAAGGGAGGGTAAGGGTGGGGTTGAAAGTGGATGCGGTGGGTGGGGTTTAAAGGGGACTGGGTGGGGCTGAGAGGGGAAGGGTTGGGTGGGTGGGTGGGGCTGAGAGGGGAAGGGTTGGGTTTGGTGGGTGGGGCTGATAGTGGAGGTGGTGGGTGGGGCTGAGAGGGGAGGAGTGGGTGGGTGGGGTTGAGTGGGAATGGGTTGGTGGTTTGGTGGGTGGGGCTGAGAGGGGTGGGGGTGGGTCTGAGTGGGGAGTGGGAAGGTGGGGCTGAGAGGGCAGTGACTGGTTGGGTGGGAGGGGCTGAGTGGGGAGGGGGTGGGTGGGTGGGAGGGGCAGAGTTGGGAGGGGGTGGGTGGGTGGGTGTGGCTGAGAGGGGATGGGGTGGGTGGGGTTGAAAGGGGAGGGGGTGAGGCTGAGAGGGGAAGGGTTGGGTGGGTGGGTGGGTGGGGCTGAGAGGGGAGGGGTTGGGTTTGGTGGGTGGGGCTGATAGGGGAGTTGGTGGGTGGGGATGAGAGGGGAGGAGTGGTTGGTTGGGTGGGTGGGGCTGAGAGAGATGGGGGTGGTTTTAAGTGGGGAGGGGGTGGGTGGTGCTGAGAGGGGAGGGACTGGGTGGGTGGGATGGGCTGAAAGGGGAGGGCGTTGGTGGTTGGGTGGGGCTGAGAGGAGTGGCGGTGCGTGGGTGGGTGGGGCTAAGATGGGTTGGGGTTGGTGTGGTTGAGAGGGGAGGGGGTGGGGCTGAGAGGGGAGGGGCTGAGTGGGTGGGTGGGACTGAGTAGGAAGGGGGTGGGTGGGTTGGTGGGGCTGAGATGGAAGGGGGTGGGTGGGTGGTTGGGGCTGAGAGGGAAGGGGGTGCGTGGTTGGGTAGGGCTGAGATGGAAGGGGGTGTGTGGGTGGGGTTAAGAGGGAAGGGGGTGGGTGGGTGGGGCTGAGGGGAGGAGGTGGGTGTGTGGGTGGTTGAGGCTGAGAGGGGTGGGGTTGTGTGGGGGTGAGAGGGGAGGGGGTGGGTGGTTGGGTGGGGCTGAGAGGGGAGGGGTTGGGTGGGCGGGTGCGGCTGAGATTGGAGGAGTTGTGTGGGTGGGGCTGAGAGAGGACGGTGTGTGTGGTTGGGTGGGGATGAGAGGGGATGGGCTGGGTGGGTGTTTTCGTCTGAGGGTGTAGGGGTGGGCTGAGACGGGAGGGGTTGGATGGGTGGGAGGTGCTGAGAGTGGAAGATTTGGGTGGGTGGGTGGGGCTGAGAGTGGAGGGGTTCGGAGGGCTGAGTGGGGTGGGGGTCTGTTGAGACAGGATGGGGTGGATGGTGTTGTGACAGGAGGGGGGGCAGAGAGGGGAGGGGGTGGATGTGTGAGTGGGTGGGGCTGTGCGGGGTGGGGGGCAGGTAGGTGGGGCTGAGAGTGGAGGGTGTAGGTTGGTGGGGCGGAGTGGGGAGGGGTTGGGATTGGTGCATGGGGCTGAGAGGGTATGGGGTGGGTGGGGCTGAGAGGTGAGTGAGTGGTTGCGTGGGTGGGGCTGAGAGTGGAGAGGGTGGGTGGGGCTCAGAGGGGAGGGAGTCGGTGGGTGCGTGGGGCTGATAGTGGTGAGGGTGTGTGGGTGGGTGGGGCTGAGAGTGGAGGGTGAGTGGGTGGGTGGGGCTGTGAGGGGAGTGGGTGGCTGTTTGGGTGGGTGGAAATCTGAAGGGAGGGGGTCGGTTGGTGGGGCTGTGAGGGGAGGGGGTTGGTGTGTGGGGCTGAGAGGGGAGCAGGTGGGGTGTGTTGGTGGGTGGGGCTGAGAGGGGAGAGGGGTGTGTGGGTGGGGCTGAGAGGGAAGAGGGGTGGGTGGGTGGGGCTGAGAGGGGAGAGTGGTGGGTGGGTGGGGCTGAGAGGTGAGAGGGTTGGGTGGGTGGGGCTGAGAGGGGAGAGGGGTGGGTGGGTGGGGCAGAGAGATGTGCGGGTGGGTGGGTGGGGCTGAGAGGTGAGGAGGCGGGTGTGTGGGTGGGTGGGGCTGAGATTGGAGGGGGTGTGTGGGTGGGTAGGTCTGAGAGGGAAGGTGTTGGGTGGGGCTGAGAGCAGATGGGGTGGGGCTGAGAGGGGAGGTTTTGGGTGGGTCGGTGGGTGGGTCTGAGAAAGTTGGGGGTGGTTGGGGCTGTGAGTGGAGGGGTTGGGTGGGTAGGGCTGAGAGTGGAGTGGGTTGGTGGGTGTGGCTGAGAGGGGAGGGAGTGTGTGGATGGGTGGGGCTGACAAGGGAGGGTATGGGAGGGGCTGAGAGGGGATGCGGTGGGTGGGGTTTAAAGGGGAGGGGGTGGGCCTGAGAGGGGAAGGGTTGGGTGGGTGGGTGGGAGGGGCTGAGAGGGGAGGGGTTGGGTTTGGTGGGTGGGGCTGATAGTGGAGGTGGTGGGTGGGGCTGAGAGGGGAGGAGTGGTTGGGTGGGGTTGAGAGGGGATGGGTGGGTGGTTGGGTGGGTGGGGCTGAAAGGGGTGGGGGTGGGTCTGAGTGGGGAGTTGGTGGGTGGGGTTGAGAGGGGAGGGACTGGGTGGTTGGGTGGGGCAGAGTTGGGAGGAGGTGGGTGGGTGGGTGGGGCTGAGAGGGGAGGGTGTGTGTTGGTGGGTGGGGCAGAGAGGGGAGGTGGTGGGTCGTTGGGTGGGGCTGAGAGTGGAGGGGGTGTGTGGGTGGGTAGGTCTGAGAGGGAAGGTGGTGGGTGGGTGGGTGGGGCTGAGAGCAGATGGGGTGGGGCTGAGAGGGGAGGGTTTGGGAGGGTCGGTGCGTGGGTCTGAGAGAGTTGGGGTGGCTGGGGCTGGGAGTGGAGGGGGTGGTTGGATGTGTGAGGCTGAGAAGGGAGGGTGTGGGTGGGTGAGTGGGGCTGGGAGGGGAGGGGTTTGGAGGGTGGTTGAGTAGGGCTGATAGGGGAGGGGCTGGGTGGGGGGTTGGGGATGAGAGGGGAGGGCGTGGGTGGGTGGCTGGGGCTGAGAGGGTGGGGTTGTGTGGGTGGGGCTGAAAGGGGAAGGAGTTGGCTGGGAGAGTGGTGCTGAAAGGGAAGGGTGGGGTTGAGAGGAAAACGGGTGGGTGGGTGGGGCTGAGAGGGGAGGGTTTGGGTGGGTGGGTGGGGCTGAGAGGGGAAGGGAGGGGGTGGGTGGGTGGGGCTGAGACTGGAGGGGTTGGGTGGGTGGGTGTGGCTGAGAGGGGAATTGTGCGTGGGTGGGTGGGGCTGAGAGGGGAGGGGTGGGTGGGGTTGAAATGGGAGGGGCTGGGGCTGAGAGGGGAGGTGGGTGGTGCTGAGAGGGGAGGAGTGGGTGGGTGGGGCTGAGAGAGGATGGGTGGGTGGTTGGGTGGGAGGGGCTGAGAGGGGTGGGGTTGGGTCTGAGTGGGGAGTGGGTGGGTGGGGCTGAGAGGGGAGGGACTGGGTGGGTGGGAGGGGCTGAGAGGGGAGGGGTGGGTGGGTGGGTGGGTGCGGCTGAGAGGGGAGTGGTGGGTGGGTGGGTGGGGCTGTGAGGGGATGGGCGGGTGGGGCTGAGAAGGGATGGGGTGGATGGTGTTGAGAGGGGAGGGGGTGGGGCAGAGGGTGTAGGGGGTGGGTGTATGGGTGGGTGGGGCTGTGAGGGTCGGGGGGTGGGTAGGTGGGACTGAGAGGGGAGGGGGTGGGTCGGTGGGTGGGTCTGAGAGAGTTGGGGGTGGGTGGGGCAGTGAGTGGAGGGGGTGGTTGGGTGATTGAGGCTGAGAAGGGAGGGGGTGGGTGGGTGTGTGGGGTTGAGAGGGGTGGGGGTGGGTGGGTGAGTGGGGCTGGGAGGGGAGTGGGTGGGTGTTTGGATGCGGCTGAGAGGGGAGGGGTTTGGAGGCTGGTTGTGTAGGGCGGATAGGGGAGGGGGTGTAGCTGAGAGGGGAGGGGGTGGGTGGGCGGGGATGAGATTGGAGGGGGTGGGTGGGTGTAGCTGAGAGGGGAGGGGCTGGGTGGGTGCGGCTGAGAAGGGAAGTGTTTGGGTGGGTGGGTGGGTGGGGCTTAGAGGGGAGTGGGTGGGTGGTTGGGTTCGGCTGAGAGGGGAGGGATTGCTTGGGTGGAGCTGAGATAGGACGGGGTGCGTGTGGCTGAGAGGGGAGGGGGTGTGTGGTTGGGTGGGGCTGACAAGGGATGGTGTGGGTTGGGCTGAGAGGGGATGGGGTGGGTGGGGTTGAAAGGGGAGGGGGTGGGGCTGAGAGGGGAAGGGTTGTGTTTGGTGGGTGGGGCTGAGAGGGGAGGAGTGGGTGGGTGGGGCTGAGAGAGGATGGGTGGGTGGTTGGGTGGGTGGGGCTGAGAGGGGTGTGAGTGGGTCTGAGTGGGGAGGGGGTGGGAGCGGCTGAGAGGGGAGGGCGTGGGTGGCTGGGTGAGGCTGAGGGGGGTGGGTGGGTGGGTGGGTGGGGCTGAGAAGGGTGTGGTTGTGTCTGAATGGGGAGGGGGTGGGAGGGGCTGAGAGGGGAGGGCGTGGGTGGCTGGGTGAGGCTGAGAGGGGAGGGGTGGATGGGTGGGTGGGTGCGGCTGAGAGGGGAGTGGTGGGTGGGGCTGTGAGGGGATGGGTGGGTGGGGCTGAGAAGGGATGGTGTGGATGGTGTTGAGAGGGGAGGGGGTGGGGCAGAGAGGGGAGGGGGTGGGTGTATGTGTGGGTGGGGCTGTGCGGGGAGGGGAATGGGTAGGTGGGGCTGAGAGGGGAGTGGGTGGGTCAGTGGGTGGGTCTGAGAGCGTTGGGGGAGGATGGGGCTGTGATTGGAGGGGGTGGTTCGGTGATTGAGGCTGAGAAGGGGCGGGGTGGGTGGGTGTGTGGGGCTGAGAGGGGTGTGGGTGGGTGGGTAAGTGGGGCTGGGAGGGGAGAGGGTGGGTGAGTGGGTGGGGCTGAGAGGGGTGGCGGTGGGTGGGTGGGTGGGGCTGAGAGGGAATGGGGTTGCTGGGGTTGCGAGGAGAGGGGGTGGGGCTGAGAGGGATGGGGCGGAGTGGGTGGGTGGGCCTGAGAGGAGAGAGGGTGTGTGTGTTGGTGGGGCTGAGAGGGAAGGGGGTGGGTGGGTGGGGCTGAGAGGGGAGGGTGTGTGTGGGTGGGTGGGGCTGAGAGGGGAGGTCATGGGTGGGTGGGGCTGAGTGGGGAGGGGGTGGCAGGGTGTGTGGGGCTGAGAGGGAAGGGGCTGTGTTTATGGGTGGGGTTGCTGAGAGGGAAGGGGCTGGGTGGGTGGGTGGGGCTGAGAGGGAAGGGGCTGGGTGGGTGGGTGGGGCTGAGAGGGATGGGGCTGGGTGGGTGGGTGGGGCTGAGAGGGAAGGGGCTGGGTGGGTGGGTGGGGCTGAGCAGGAAGCGGCTGGGTGTGTGGGTCGTTGAGGCTGAGAGGGAAGGGGGTGGGGGGGGTGGGTGGGTGGGGCTGAGAGGTGAGGTCATGGGTGGGTGGGTGCGGCTGAGAGGGGAGGGGGTGGTTGGTTGACTGGGTGGGGCTTAGTGGGATGAGGGTGGGTGGGTGGGGCTGTGAGGGAAGGGCGTGGGTGGGAAGGTGGTGCTGAGAGGGGAGGGGGTGGCTGGGTGAGGCTGAGGACGAAGAGGGTCGGTGGGTGGGGCTGAGAGGGAAGGGCGTGGGTGGGAAGGTGGTGCTGAGAGGGGAGGGGGTGGCTGGGTGAGGCTGAGGACGAAGAGGGTCGGTGGGTGGGGCTGAGAGGGAAGGGCGTGGGTGGTGGTTTGGGGATGAGAGGGTAGGGCATGGGTGGGAAGGTGGGGCTAAGGACAAAGGTGGTGTGTGGGTGGGGCAGAGAGGGGAGGGTGTCGGTGGGTGGGGCTGAGAGGGGATGGGTTGAGTGGGTGGGTGGGAGTGATGGGGAGGGGTGGGTATGTGGGTGGGGCTGAGAGGGTTGGGGTTCGGTGAGTGGGTGTGTGGGGCTGGGAGGGGAGGTGGTGGGTGGGTTGGTGGGGTTGAGAGGGCAGGGGGATGGTGGTTGGGTGGGGATGAGAAGGGTGGGTGGGTGGGTGGGGCTGAGAGTGGAGGGTGTGTGTGGTTGGGAGGGGCTGAGAGGGGAGGAGGTGGCTTGGTAGGTGGGGCTGAGAGGGGTGGGGGGCGGCTGGTTGGGTAGGCTGTGTGGGAAGGGGGTGGGCGGGTGGGGCTGAGAGGGAAGGGGGTGGGTGGATGGGTGGCGCTGAGTGGGGAGGGTGTGGGTGTGTGGGTGGGGATGAGAGGGGAGGGCGTGAGTCTGTGGGTGGGGCTGAGAGGGGAGGGCGTGGGTCTGTGGGTGGGGCTGAGAGGGGGTGGTTGTTTGGGTGGCTGGGGATGAGTGGGATGGGGGTGGCTATGTGGGGATGAGAGGGAAGGGGGTGGGTGGGTGGCGCTGAGTGGGGAGGGTGTGGGTGTGTGGGTGGGGATGAGAGGGGAGGGCGTGGGTCTGTGGGTGGGGCTGAGAGGGGAGGGTATGTGTGGGTGGTTGGGGCTGATAGAGAAGGGAGTGGGTGGGTAAGTGGGTTAGAGGGAAGGGGGTGGGTGGGTGGGTGGGGCTGAGAGGGAAGGGGGTGGGTGGGTGGGTGGGGCTGAGAGGGAAGGGGTTGGGTGGGGGGTTGGGGATGAGAGGAGAGGGCGTGGGTGGGTGGGTGGGGCTGAGAGGGTGGGGTTGTGTGGCTGAGGCTGAGAGGGGAAGGGGTTGTCTGGGTGGGTGGTGCTGAAAGGGGAGGGTTTGGGTGGGTGGGTGGGGCTGAGAGGGAAGGGTGTGGGTGGGGCTGAGAGGGGAGAGTTTGGGTGGGTGGGTGGGGCTGAGAGGGGAGGGGAGGGTGTGGGTGGGTGGGGCTGAGAGTGGAGGGTTTGGGTGGGTGGGTGCGGCTGAGAGGGGATGGGGTGGATGGTGTTGAGAGAGGAGGGGGTGGGGCAGAGAGGGGAAGGCAGTGGGTGTATGGGTGGGTGGGGCTGTGCCGGGAGGGGGGTGGGTAGGTGGGGCTGAGAGGGGAGAGGTTGGGTCGGTGGGTGGATTGAGAGAGTTGGGGGTGGTTGGGGCTGTGAGTGGAGGGGGTGGATGGGTGGGTGAGGCTGAGAAGGGAGGGGGTGGGTGGGTGAGTGGGACTGAGAGGGGAGGGGTTTGGAGGGTGGTTGAGTGGGGCTGATAGGGGAGGGGGTGGGTGGGGTTGAAATGGGAGGGGGTGTTGCTGAGAGGGGAAGGGTTGTGTTTGGTGGGTGGGGCTGAGAGGGGAGGTGCTGGGTGGGGCTGAGAGGGGATGGGTGGGTGGTTGGGTGGGGCTGAGAGGGGAGGGACTGGGTGTGTGTGTGGGGCTGAGTGGGGTGGCGGAGGCTGGGTGGGGTTAAGAGGGAAGGGAGTGGGGCTGAGAGGGAAGGGGGTGGGTGGGGCTGAGAGGGGATGGGTGGGTGGTTGGGTGGGGCTGAGAGGGGAGGGACTGGGTGTGTGGGTGGGGCTGAGTGGGGTGGCGGAGGGTGGGTGGGGTTAAGAGGGAAGGGAGTGGGGCTGAGAGGGAAGGGGGTGGGTGGGGCTGAGAGGGAAGGGGTTGGGTGGGGCAGAGATGGATGGAGGTCAGTGGTTGGGGATGAGAGGAGATGGGGTGGGTGGTTTGGTGCAGCTTAGAGGGCAGGGGGAGTGTGGTTGGATGGGGCTGTGAGGCGGTGGTTGTTTGGGTGGCTGGGGATGAGCGGGAAGGTGTGGGTAGGTGGGGCTGAGAGGGGAGGTCATGGGTGGGTGGGGCTGAGAGGGGAGGGGGTGACAGGGTGGGTGGGGCTGAGAGGGAAGGGGCTGTGTTTGTGGTGGGGCTGAGATGGAAGGGGTTGGGTGGGTGGGATGAGAGGGAAGGGGCAGGGTGGGTGGCTGGGGCTGAGAGGGAAGGGGGTGAGTGAGTGGGTGGGTGGGGCTGAGATGAGAGGGCATGGGTGGGTGGGTGCAGCTCAGATGGGAGTGGGTGGTTGGTTGGCTGGGTGGGGCTTAGTGGGATGGGGGTGGGTGTGTGGGGCTAAGAGGGGAGGGCGTGGGTGGGAAGGTGGTGCTGAGAGGGAAGGGGGTGGCTGGGTGGGGCTGAGGACGAAGGCGGTCGGTGGGTGGGGCTGAGAGGGGAGGAGTGGGTGGGTGGGGCTGAGAGGATGGGTGGGTGGTTGGGTGGGTGGGGCTGAGAGGGGTGTGGGTGGATCTGAGTGGGGAGGGGGTGGGAGGGGCTGAGAGGGGAGGGCATGGGTGGCTGGGTGAGGCTGAGAGGGGAGGGGTGGGTGGCTGGGTGGGTGTGGCTGAGAGGGGAGTGGTGGGTGGGTCGGTGGGGCTGTGAGGGGATGGGTGGGTGGGGCTGAGAAGGGATGGTGTGAATGGTGTTGAGAGGGGAGGGGGTGGGGCAGAGAGGGGAGTGGGTGGGTGTATGTGTGGGTGGGGCTGTGCGGGGAGGGGGATGGGTAGGTGGGGCTGAGAAGGGGTGGGGTGGGTGGGTGTGTGGGGCTGAGAGGGGTGTGGGTGGGTGGGTAAGTGGGGCTGGGAGGGGAGAGGGTGGGTGTTTGGGTGCGGCCGAGAGGAGAGGTGTTTGGACGGTGGTTGAGTAGGGCTGATAGGGGAGGGGGTGTGGCTGAGAGGGGAGGGGGTGGGTGCTTGGGGATGAGACTGGAGTGGGTGGGTGGGTGTAGCTGAGAGGGGAGGGGCTGGGTGGGTGTGGCTGAGAGGGGATGTGTTTGGGTGGGTGGGTGAGGCTGAGAGGGGAGTGGGTGGGGGGTTGGGTGCGGCTGAGAGAGGACAGGGTGCGTGTGGCTGGGAGGGGAGGGGGTGTGTGGTTGGGTGGGGCTGAGAGGGGAGGAGTGGGTAGGTGGGGCTGAGAGAGGATGGGTGGTTGGGTGGGGCTGAGAGGGGTGGCGTTGGGTGGGTGGGTGGGGCTGAGAGGGGTGGCGTTGGGTGGGTGGGTGGGGCTGAGAGGGGATGGGGTTGCCAGGAGAGGGGGTGGGGCTGAGAGGGATGGGGCGGAGTGGGTGGGTGGGACTGAGAGGAGAGAGGGTGTGTGTGTTGGTGCGGCTGAGAGGGAAGGGGGTGGGTGGGTGCATGGGGCTGAGGGAGAAGGGGGAGTGGGTGGGTGGGGCTAGAGATGGAAGGGTGTGGGTGGGTGGGGTTAAGAGGGAAGGGAGTGGGGCTGAGAGGGAAGGGGGTGGGTGGGTGGGGTTAAGAGGGAAGGGAGTGGGGCTGAGAGGGAAGGGGGTGGGTCGGGCTGAGAGGGAAGGTGTTGGGTGGGGCAGAGATGGAAGGGGGTCGGTGGTTGGGGATGAGAGGAGATGGGGTGGGTGGGTTGGTGGGGCTGTGAGGGGATGGGTGGGTGGGGCTGAGAAGGGATGGTGTGAATGGTGTTGAGAGGGGAGGGGGTGGGGCAGAGAGGGGAGTGGGTGGGTGTTTGGGTGCGGCTGAGAGGGGAGGGGTTTGGAGGGTGGTTGAGAAGGGCTGATAGGGGAGGGGGTGTGGCTGAGAGGGGAAGGGTTGTGTTTGGTGGGTGGGGTTGAGAGTGGAGGTGGTGGGTGGGGCTGAGAGGGGAGGAGTGGGGTGGGTGGGGCTGAGAGGGGATGGGTGGGTGGTTGGGTGGGTGGGGCTGAGAGGGGAGGGACTGGGTGGATGGGTGGGGCTGAGTGGGGTCGCGGAGGGTGGGTGGGGTTAAGCGAAAAGGGAGTGGGGCTGAGAGGGGATGGGTTGAGTGGGTGGGTGGGACTGAAGGGGAGGGGTGGTTATGTGGGTGGGGATGAGAGGGGTGGGGTTCAGTGAGTGGGTGGGTGGGGCTGAGAGGGGAGGTGGTGGGTGGGTTAGTGGGGTTGAGAGGGTAGGGGGTGTGTGGTTGGGGGGGGATGTGAAGGGTGGGTGGGTGGGTGGGGCTGTGAGTGGAGGGCGTGGGTGGTTGGGTGGGGCTGAGAGCGGAGGGGGTGGCTTGGTGGCTGGGGCTGTGAGGGGAGGTGGGCGGCTGGTTGGGTAGGCTGTGTGGGAAGGGGGTGGGTGGGTGGGGCTGAGAGGGAAGGGTGTGGGTTTGTGGGTGGGGCTCAGAGGGAAGGGTGTGAGTGGGTGGGTGCGTGGGGCTGAGAGGGAAGGGGGTTGGTGGCTGGGTGGGGCTGAGAGGGAAGCTGGGTGGGAAGGTGGGCCTGGGAGCGGTGGTGGTGTGTGGTTGGGGCCGAGAGGGGAGGGGGTGTGTGGGTGGGTGGGTGGGGCTGTGGGAAGGGGGTGGGTGGGTGGGTGCGTAGTGCTGAGAGGGAAGGTTGTGGTTGGGTGGGGCTGAGGATGAAGGGGGTGGGTGGGTGGGGCTGTGGGAAGGGGGTGGGTGGGTGGGTGCATAGTGCTGAGAGGGAAGGGTGTGGTTGGGTGGGGCTGAGGACGAAGGGGGTCGGTGTGTGGGACTGAGAGGGGATGGGTTGGGTGGGTGGGTGGGCCTGAGGGGGAGGGTTTGGTATCTGGGTGGGGCTGAGATGCGTGGGGTTCGGTGAGTGGGTGGGTGGGCCTGAGAGGGAAGGGGGTTTGTGGGTGGTTGGGGCTGAGAGGGAAGTGGGTGGCTGGGTAGGTGGGGCTGAGAGGGAAGGGGTTGTGTGGGGTTTTGGGGATGAGAGGTTAGGGCGTGGGTGGGAAGGTGGGGCTGAGGACGAAGGGGGTGTGTGGGTGGGGCTGACAGGGGAGGTGGTTGTTGGGTGAGGCTGAGAGGGGATGGGTTGAGTGGGTTGGTGGGTGGGTCTGAGGGGGAGGGGTGGATATGTGGGTGGGGCTGAGAGGGGTGGGGTTCGGTGAGTGGGTGGGTGGGGCTGAGAGGGGAGATGGTGGGTGGGTTGGTGGTTTTGAGAGGGCAGGGGGTGTGTGGTTGAGTGGGGATAAGAAGGGTGGGTGGGTGGGTGGGGCTGAGAGTGGAGGGGGTGGCTTGGTGGCTGGGGCTGTGAGGGGAGATGGGCAGCTGGTTGGGTAGGCTGTGTGGGAAGGGGTTGGGTGGGTGGGGCTGAGAGTGAAGGAGGTGGGTTTGTTGGTGGGGCTCAGAGGGAAGGGTGTGAGTTGGTGGGGGTGTGGGGCTGAGAGGGAAGGGGGTTGGTGGCAGGGTGGGTGGGGCTGTGGGAAGGTGATGGGTGGGAAGGTGCGGCTGAGAGCGGTGGGGGTGAATGGTTGGGGCTGAGAGAGGAGGGGGTGGGGCAGTGGGAAGGGGGTGGGTGGGTGGGTGGGTGGGGCTGAGAGGGAAGGGGGTGGGTGTGGCTGAGATGGAAAGGGGGTAGGTGGGTGGGACTGAGAGGGGATGGGTTGGGTGGGTGGGTGGGCCTGAGGGGGAGGGTTGGTTATCTGGGTGGGGCTGAGATGGGTGGGGTTCGGTGAGTGGGTGGATGGGCCTGAGAGGGGATGGGTTGGGTGGGTGGGTGGGCCTGAGGGGGAGGGTTGGTTATCTGGGTGGGGCTGAGATGGATGGGGTTCGGTGAGTGGGTGGGTGGTGCTGAGAGGGGATGGGGTTGTTTGCTGGGTGGGTGGGGCTGAGAGGGAAGTGGGTGGCTGGCTAGGTGGGGCTGAGAGGGAAGGGGTTGGGTGGGGTTTTGGGGATGAAAGGGTAAGGCGTGGGTGGGAAGGTGGGGCTGAGGACGAAGGGGGTGTGTGGGTGGGGCTGACAGGGGAGGGTGTTGTTGGGTGGGGCTGAGAGCGGATGGGTTGAGTGGGTGGGTGGGACTGAGGGGGAGGGTGTGTAGGTGGGTGGGGCTCAGAGGGGTGGGGTTCGGTGAGTGGGTGTTTGGGGATGAGAGGGGAGGGGGAGTGTGGTTTGGTGGGGATGAGAAGGGTGGTTTTGTGTGGGAGGGGCTGGACGGGACGGCGTGGGTGGGTGGGGTGGCTTTGTGGGTTTGGCTGAGAGGGGACGGGGCGGTTGGTTGGTTAGGCTGTGTGGGAAGGGGGTGAGTGTGTGGGGCTGAAAGGGAAGGGGTGGGTGTGTGGGTGAGTCTGGGAGGGGAGGGGTTTGGAGGGTGGTTGAGTAGGGCTGATAGGGGAGGGTTTCAGGCTGAGAGGGGAGGGGGTGGGTGTGTGCAGCTGAGAGGGGAGCTGTTTGGGTGGGTGGGTGGGGCTGAGAGGGGATGGGCTGGGTGGGGTTCAAAGGGGAGGGGGTGGGGCTGAGAGGGGAAGGGTTGGGTGGGTGGGTGGGAGGGGCTGAGAGGGGAGGGGTGTGTGGGTGGGTGGGGCTGAGAGGGGAGGGGTGGGTGGGTGGGGCTAAGTGGGGAGGGGGTGGGTCTGAGAGGGGAGGGAGAGGGTCGGGCTGAGAGGGGAGGGACTGGGTGGGTGGGAGGGTGGGGTTCGCTGAGTGGGTGGGTGGGGCTGAGAGGGGATGGGTTGGGTGGGTGGGTGGGCCTGTGGGGGACGGTTGGGTATCTGGGTGGGGCTGAGATGCGTGGGGTTCGGTGAGTGGGTGGGTGGACATAAGAGGGAAGGGGGTTTGTGGGTGGTTGGGGCTTAGAGGGAAGTGGGTGGCTGGGAAGGTGGGGCTGAGAGGGAAAGGGTTGGTTGCTGGGTGGGTGGGGCTGAGAGGGAAGGGGTTGGGTGGGGTTTTGGGGATGAGAGGTTAGGGCGTGGGTGGGAAGGTGTGGCTGAGGACGAAGGGGGTGTGTGGGTGGGGCTGACAGGGGAGGTGGTTGTTGGGTGGGGCTGAGAGGGAATGGGTTGAGTGGGTGGGTGGGTGGGTTTGAGGGGGAGGGGTGGATATGTGTGTGGGGCTGAGGGGGTGGGGTTCGGTGAGAGGGTGGGTGGGGCTGAGAGGGGAGGTGGTTGGTGGGTTGGTGGGGTTGAAAGGGCAGGGGGTGTGTGTTTGGGTGGGAATGTGAAGGGTGGATGGGTGGGTGGGGCTGAGAGGGAAGGGGGTTGGTGGCTGGGTGGGTGGGGCTGAGAGGGAAGGGGGTGGGTGGCTGGGTGGGTGGGGCTGAGAGCAGTGGGGGTGTGTGGTTGGGGCTGAGAGGGGGTTGGGTGGGTGGGTGGGGCTGTGGGAAGGGGGTGGGTGGGTGGGTGGGTGGGGCTGAGAGGAAAGGGGGTGGTTGGGTGGGGCTGAGGACGAAGGGTGTGGGTGGGTGGGTCTGAGAGGGAAGGGGGTGCGTGTGACTGAGATGGAAGGGGGTCGGTGGGTGGGACTGAGAGGGGATGGGTTGGGTGGGTTGATGGGCCTGAGGGGGAGGGTTGGGTATCTGGGTGGGTCTGAGATGGGTGGGTTTCGGTGAGAGGGTGGGTGGGGCTGAGAGGGAAGGGGGTTTGTGGGTGGTTGGGGCTGAGAGGGAAGGGGGTGGCTGGGTAGGTGGGGCTGAGAGGGAAGGGGTTGGGTGGTGTTTTGGGGATGAAAGGGTAAGGCGTGGGTGGGAAGGTGGGGCTGAGGACGAAGGGGGTGTGTGGGTGGGGCTGACCGGGGAGGGGGGTTGTTGGGTGGGGCTGAGAGCGGATGGGTTGAGTGGGTGGGTGGGACTGAGGGGGAGGGGTGGGTATGTGGATGGGGCTGAGAGGGGTGGGGTTCGGTGAGTGGGTGTTTGGGGTTGAGAGGGGAGGGGGAGTGTGGTTTGGTGGGGATGAGAAGGGTGGTTTTGTGTGGGAGGGGCTGGACGGGACGGCGTGGGTGGGTGGGTGGGGCTGAGAAGGGAGGGGGTGGCTTTGTGGGTTTGGCTGAGAGGGGAGGGGGCAGTTGGTTGGTTAGGCTGTGTGGGAAGGGTGTGGGTGGGTGGGGCTGACAGTGAAGGGGTGGGTGTGTGGTTGGTCTGGGAGGGGAGGGGTCTGGAGGGTGGTTGAGTAGGGCTGATAGGGGAGGGTTTGGGGCTGAGAGTGGAGGGGGTGGGTGGGTGGGGCTGAGAGGGGATGGGGTGGGTGTGTGCAGCTGGGAGGTGAGCTGTTTGGGTGGGTGGGTGGGGCTGAGAGGGGAGTGGGTGGCTGGATGTGTGCGGCTGAGAGGGGACGGGTTGGGTGGGTGTGGCTGAGATGGGAGCGGGGTGTGTGGGTGGGTGGGGCTGACCTGAGAGTGTGTGGGTGGGGCTGAGAGGGGATGGGGTGGGTGGGGTTCAAAGGGGAGGGGGTGGGGCTGAGAGAGGAAGGTTTGGGTGGGTGGTTGGGTGGGGCTGAGAGGGGAGTGGTTGGGTTTTGTGTGTGGGGCTGAGAGGGGAGGGGTGGGTGTATGGGTGGGGCTGAGAGGGGTGTGTGGTTGGGTGGGTGGGGCTGAGAGGGGATGGGTGGGTGGGTGGGGCTAAGTGGGGAGGGGGTGGGTCTGAGAGGGGAGCGAGAGGGTCGGGCTGAGAGAGGAGGGACTGGGTGGGTGGGAGGGGCTGAGAATGGAGGGGGTGGGGGTGTGGGTGGAGCTGAGAGGGGTGGCGGTGGGTGGTTGGGTGGTGCTGAGATGGGAGGGGGTGTGTGGGTGGGTGGGGCAGACAAGGGAAGGTGTGGATGGGCCTGAGAGGGGATGGGGTTGGTGGGGTTGAGATGGAAGGGGGTCGGTGGTTGGGGATGAGAGGAGATGGGGTGGGTGGGTTGGTGGGGCTGTGAGGGCAGGGGGAGTGTGGTTGGGTGGGGCTGAGAGGGGAGGTTGTTTGGGTGGCTGGGGATGAGTGGGATGGGGGTGGCTGTGTGTGGGGATGAGAGGGAAGGTGTGGGTGGGTGGGGCTGAGAGGGGAGGTCATGGATGGGTGGGGCTGAGAAGGGAGGGGGTGACAGTGTGGGTGGGGCTGACAGGGAAGGGGGTGGGTGGGTGGGGCTGAGAGTGAAGGGTGCGGGTTTGTGGGTGGGGCTGAGAGGGAAGGGGTTTGGTGGCTGGGTGGGGCTGAGAGGGAAGGGGGTTGGTGGCTGGGTGGGCGGGCCGGGAAGGAAGGTGGTGGGTGGGAAGGTGGGCCTGAGAGCGGTGGGGGTGTGTGGGTGGGTCTGAGAGGGGAGGGGGTGTGTGGGTGGGTGGGTGGGGCTGTGGGAAGGGTGTGGGTGGGTGGGACTGAGAGGGGATGCGTTGGGTGGGTTGGTGGGCCTGAGGGGGAGGGTTGGGTATCTGGGTGGGTCTGAGATGGGTGGGGTTCGGTGAGTGGATGGGTGGGGCTGAGAGGGAAGGCTTTGGGTGGGGGTTTGGGGATGAGAGGGTAAGGCGTGGGTGGGAAGGTGGGGCTGAGGACGAAGGGGGTGTGTGGGTGGGGCTGACAGAGGAGGGGGTTGTTGGGTGGGGCTGAGAGCGGATGGGTTGAGTGGGTGGGTGGGTCTGAGGGGGAGGGGTGTGTATGTGGGTGGGGCTGAGAGGGGTGGGGTTCGGTGAATGTGTGTTTGGGTTTCAGAGGGGAGGGGGAGTGTGGTTTGGTGGGATGAGAAGGGTGGTTTTGTGTGGGAGGGGCTGGACGGGACGGCGTTGGTGGGTGGGTGAGGCTGAGAGGGGAGGGGGTGGCTTTGTGTGTTTGGCTGAGAGGGGAGGGGGTGGTTGGTTGGTTAGGCTGTGTGGGAAGGGTGTGGGTGGGTGGGGCTGAAAGGGAAGGGGTGGGTGTGTGGGTGGGTCAGGGAGGGGAGGGGTTTGGAGGGTGGTTGAGTAGGGCTGATAGGGGAGGGTTTGGGGCTGAGAGGGGAGGGGTTGGGTGGGTGTGGCTGAGATGGGAGGGGGTGTGTGGGTGGGTGGGGCTGACCTGAGAGTGTGTGGGTGGGGCTGAGAGGGGATGGGGTGGGTGGGGTTCAAAGGGGAGGGGGTGGGGCTGAGAGGGGAAGGTTTGGGTTTTGTGTGTGGGGCTGAGAGGGGAGGGGTGCGTGGGTGGGTGGGTGGGGCTGAGAGGGGAGTGGTGGGTGGGTGTGTGGGGCTGAGATGGGATGGGTGGGTGGGTGGGGCTAAGTGGGGAGGGGGTGGGTCTGAGAGGGGAGGGAGAGGGTCGGGCTGAGAGGGGAGGGACTGGGTGGGTGGGAGGGGCTGAGAGTGGAGGGGGTGGGGTTGTGGGTGGAGCTGAGACGGTTGGCGGTGGGTGGGTGGGTGGTGCTGAGAGGGGAGGGGGTGTGTGGCTGGGTGGGGCAGACAAAGGAGGGTGTGGGTGGGCCTGAGAGGGGATGGGTTGGTGGGGTTGAGATGGAAGGGGGTCGGTGGTTGGGGATGAGAGGAGATGGGGTGGGTGGGTTGGTGCGGCTGAGAAGGCAGGGGGAGTGTGGTTGGGTGGGGCTGAGAGGGGAGGTTGTTTGGGTGGCTGGGGATGAGTGGGATGGGGGTGGCTGTGTGGGGATGAGAGGGAAGGTGTGGGTGGGTGGGGCTGAGAGGGGAGGGGGTGGGTGGGTGGGTGGGGCTGACAGGGAAGGGCTGTGTTTGTGGTCGGGCTGAGAGGGAAGGGGGTGGGTGGGTGGGATGAGAGGGAAGGGGCAGGCTGGGTGGGTGGGTCTGAGAGGGAAGGAGGTGGTTGGTTGGGTGGGTGGGGCTTAGTGGGATGGGGGGTGGGTGTGTGGGGCTAAGAGGGGAGGGCGTGGGTGGGAAGGTGGTGCTGAGAGGCAAGGGGGTGGCTGGGTGGGGCTAAGGACGAAGGGGGTCGGTGGGTGGGGCGGAGAGGGGAGGCGGTGGGTGGGTTGGTGAGGCTGAGAAGGCAGGGGTGTGTGGTTGGATGAGGATGAGATGAGTTGGGGTTTGTGGGAGGGGCTGCGAGGGGAGGGCGTGGGTGGGTGGTTAGGGCTGAGAGAGGAGGCAGTGGCTTGCTGGGTGGGGCTGAGAGGGAACAGGGTGTGTGTGTGGTTGGGGCTGAGAGGGAAGGGGGTTGTTGTCTGGTTGGGTGGGTCTGAGAGGGGAGTGGGTGTGTGGGTGGGGCTGAATGCGAAGGGTGTGGGTGGGTGGGTGCGGCTGAAAGGGAAGGGGGTGGGTGGGTGGGGCTGAGAGGGAATGGGGTGGGTGGTGGGTGCATCTGAGAGCGGAGGGAATGGTTAGGTGGGGCTGAGAGGGGAGGGGGTGGGTGGGTGGGAGGGTTAGGCTGAGAGGGAAGGGGTTGAGTGAGTGTGAGGTTTGGGCTGAGAGGGAAGTGGGTGGCTGGGTAGGTGGGGCTGAGATGGAAGGGGTTGGGTGGTGTTTGGGGATGAGAGGGTAGGGCGTGGATCGTTAGGTGGGGCAGAGGACGAAGGGGGTGTGTGGGGTGGGGCTGAGAGGGGAGGGGGTCGGTGGGTGGGGCTGAGAGGGGATGGGTTGAGTGGGTGGGTGGGACTGAGCGGGAGGGGTAGTTATGTGGGTGGGGCTGAAAGGGGTGGGGTTTGGTGAGTGGGTGGGTGTGGCTGAGAGGGGAGGTGGTGGGTGGGTTGGTGTGGTTGAGAGGGCAGGGGATGTGTGGTTGGGTGGGGATGTGAAGGGTGGGTGGGTGGGGCTGAGAGTGGAGGGCGTGGGTGGTTGGGTGGGGCTGAGAGGGGAGGGGGTGGCTTGGTGGCTGGGGCTGTGAGGGGAGGTGGGCGGCTGGTTGGGTAGGCTGTGTGGGAAGAGGCTGGGTAGGTGGGGCTGAGAGGGAAGGGTGTGGGTTTGTGGGTGGGGCTGAGAGGGAAGGGGGTGTGATGGAGGGTGGGTGGGGCTGTGGGAAGGGGGGTGGGTGGGTGGGTGCGTAGGGCTGAGAGGGAAGGGTGTGGTTGGGTGGGGCTGAGGACGAAGGGGGTGGGTGGGTGGGTCTGTGGGAAAGGGGTGGGTGGGTGGGTGGGTGCCTAGGGATGAGAGGGAAGGGTGTGGTTGGGTGGGGCTGAGGACGAAGGGGGTCGGTGTGTGGGACTGAGAGGGGATGGGTTGGGTGGGTGGGTGGGCCTGAGGGGGACGTTTGGGTATCTGGGTGGGGCTGAGATGCCTGGGGTTCGGTGAGTGGGTGGGTGGGCCTGAGAGGGAAGGGGGTTTGTGGGTGGTTGGGGCTTAGAGTTAAGTGGGTGGCTGGGTAGTTGGGGCTGAGAGGGAAGGGGTTGGGTGGTGTTTTGAAGATGAGAGGGTAGGGCGTGGGTGGGAAGGTGGGGCTGAGGACGAAGGGGGTGTGTGGGTGGGGCTGACAGGGGACTGGTTGAGTGGGTTGGTGGGTGGGTCTGAGGGGGAGGGGTGGATATGTGGGTAGGGCTGAGAGGGGTGGGGTTCGGTGAGTGGGCGGGTGGGGCTGAGAGAGGAGGTGGTGGGTGGGTTGGTGGTCTTGAGAGGGCAGGGGGTGTGTGGTTGAGTGGGGATGAGAAGGGTGGGTGGGTGGGTGGGGCTGAGAGTGGAGGGCGTGGCTGGTTGGGTGGGGCTGAGAGGGGAGAGGGTGTCTTGGTGGCTGGGGCTGAGAGGGGAGGTGGGTGGCTGGTTGGGTAGGCTGTGTGGGAAGGGGGTGGGTGGGTGGGCTGAGAGTGAAGGGGGTGGGTTTGTTGGTGGGCCTCAGAGGGAAGGGGGTTAGCGGGTGGGTGCGTGGGGCTGAGAGGGAAGGGGGTTGGTGGCTGGGTGGGGCTGAGAGGGAAGGGGGTGGGTGGCTGGGTGGGTGGGGCTGAGAGGGAAGGTGGTGGGTGAGAAGATGAGGCTGAGAGCGGTGGGGGTGTGTGGTTGGGGCTGAGAGGGGAGGGGGGTGGGTGGGAGGGTGGGTGGGGCTGAGAAGGAAGTGGGTGGTTGGGTGGGGCTGAGGACGAAGGGGGTGGGTGGGTTGGTCTGAGAGGGAAGGGTGTGGGTGTGGCTGAGATGGAAGGGGGTCGGTGGGTGGGACTGAGAGGGGATGGGTTGGGTGGGTGGGTGGGCCTGAGGGGGAGGGTTGGGTATCTGGGTGGGTCTGAGATGGGTGGGGTTCGGTGAGTGGATGGGTGGGGCTGAGAGGGAAGTGGGTTTGTGGGTGGTTGGGGCTGAGAGGGAAGTGGGTGGCTGGCTAGGTGGGGCTGAGAGGGAAGGTGTTGGGTGGAGTTTTGGGGATGAAAGGGTAAGGCGTGGGTGGGAAGGTGGGGCTGAGGATGAAGGGGGTGTGTGGGTGGGGCTGACAGGGGAGCGGGTTGTTGGGTGGGGCTGAGAGCGGATGGGTTGAGTGGGTGGGTGGGACTGAGGGGGAGGGGTGGGTATGTGGGTGGGGCTGTGAGGGGTGGGGTTCGGTGAGTGTGTGTTTGGTGTTGAGAGGGGAGGGGGAGTGTGGTTTGGTGGGGATGGGAATGGTGGTTTTGTGTGGGTGGGGCTGAGACGGGACGGCGTGGGTGGGTGGGTGGGGCTGAGAGGGGAGGGGTTGGCTTTGTGGGTTTGGCTGAGAGGGGAGGGGGTGGTTGGTTGGTTAGGCTGTGTGGGAAGGGTGTGGGATGGTGGGGCTGAGAGCGAAGGGCATGGGTGGCTGGGTGGGGCTGAAAGGGAAGGGGGTGGGTGGTGGGTGCGTCTGAGTGCGGAGGGAATGGGTGGGTGGGGCTGAGAGGGGAGGGGGTGGGTGGGTGCGAGGGTTAGGCTGAGAGGGAAGGGGGTGAGTGGGTGCGAGGTTTGGGCTGAGAGGGAAGGGGGTGGCTGGGTAGGTGGGGCTGAGAGGGAAGGGGTTGGGTTGGGGTTTGGCGATGAGAGGGTAGGGCGTGGATCGGAAGGTGGGGCTGAGGACGAAGGGGGTGTGTGGGTGGGTCTGAGAGGGGAGGGGATCGGTGGGTGGGGCTGAGAGGGGATGGGTTGAGTGGGTGGGTGGGACTGAGGGGGAAGGGTATTTATGTGGGTGGGACTGAGAGGGGTGGGGTTCGGTGAGTGGGGGTGTGGGGCTGAGAGTGGAGGGTGTGGGTGGTTGGGTGGGACTGAGAGAGGAGGGGGTGGCTTGGTGGCTGGGGCTGTGAGGGGAAGTGGGCGGCTGGTTGGGTAGGCTGTGTGGGAAGGGGATGGGTGGGTGGGGCTGAGAGGGAAGGGTGTTGGTTTGTGCGTGGGGCTCAGAGGGAAGGGGGTGAGTGGGTGGGTGTGTGGGGCTGAGAGGGAAGGGGGTTGGTGGCTGGGTGGGTGGGGCTGAGAGGGAAGGGGGTGGGTGGCTGGGTGGGTGGGGCTGAGAGGGTAGGTGGTGGGTGGGAAGGTGGGCCTGAGAGCGGAGGGGGTGTGTGGGTGGGGCTGAGAGGGGAGGGGGGTGTGTGGGTGGGTGGGTGGGGCTGTGGGAAGGGGGTGAGTGGGTGGGTGCGTAGGGCTGAGAGGGAAGGGTGTGGTTGGGTGGGGCTGAGGACGAAGGGGGTCGGGGTGTGGAACTGAGAGGGGATGGGTTGGCTGGGTGGGTGGGCCTGAGGGGGAGGGTTGGGTATCTGGGTGGGGCTGAGATGCCTGGGGTTCGGTGAGTGGGTGGGTGGGCCTGAGAGGGAAGGGGGTTTGTGGGTGGTTGGGGCTTAGAGGGAAGTGGGTGGCTGGGTAGGTGGGGCTGAGAGGGAAGGGATTGGGTGGGGTTTTGAAGATGAGAGGGTAGGGCGTGGGTGGGAAGGTGGGGCTGAGGACGAAGGGGGTGTGTGGGTGGGGCTGACAGGGGAGGTGGTTTTTGGGTGGGGCTGAGAGGGGATGGGTTGAGTGGGTTGGTGGGTGGGTCTGAGGGGGAGGGGTGGATATGTGGGTGGGGCTGAGAGGGGTGGGGTTCGGTGAGTGGGTGGGTAGGGCTGAGAGGGGAGGTGGTGGGTGGGTTGGTGGTCTTGAGAGGGCAGGGGGTGTGTGGTTGAGTGGGGATAAGAAGGGTGGGTGGGTGGGTGGGGCTGAGAGTGGTGGGCGTGGGTGGTTGGGTGGGGCTGAGAGGGGAGGTGGGCGGCTGGTTGGGTAGGCTGTGTGGGAAGGGGGTGGGTGGGTGGGGCTGAGAGGAAAGGGTGTGGGTTTGTGGGTGGGGCTCAGAGGGAAGGGGTTGGGTGGGTGGGTACGTGGGGCTGAGAGGGAAGGGGGTTGGTGGCTGGGTGGGTGGGGCTGAGAGGGAAGGTGGTGGGTGGGAAGGTGGGCCTGAGAGCGGTGGGCGTGTGTGGGTGTGTCTGAGAGGGGAGGGGGTGTGTGGGTGGGTGGGTTGGGCTGTGGGAAGGGGGTGGGTGGGTGGGTGCGTGAGTAGGGATGAGAGGGAAGGGTGTGGTTGGGTGGGGCTGAGGACGAAGGGTGTGTTTGGGTGGGGCTGAGGACGAAAGGGGTCGGTAGGTAGGACTGAGAGGGGATGGGGGTTTGTGGGTGGTTGTGGCTGAGAGGGAAGTGGGTGGCTGGGTAGGTGGGGCTGAGAGGGAAGGGGTTGGGTGCGGTTATGGGGATGAGAGGGTAGGCGTGGGTGGGAAGGTGGGGCTGAGGACGAAGGGGGTGTGTGGGTGGGGCTGACAGGGGAGGTGGTTGTTGGGTGGGGCTGAGAGGGGATGGGTTGAGTGGGTGGGTGGGTAGGTCTGAGGGGGAGGTGTGGGTATGTGGGTGGCGCTGAGAGGGGTGGGGTACAGTGAGTGCGTGGGTGGGGATGAGAGGGGAGGCGGTGGGTGGGTTGGTGGTGTTGAGAGGGCAGGGGGTGTGTGGTTGAGTTGGGATAAGAAGGGTGGGTGGGTGGGTGGGTCTGAGAGTGGAGGGCGTGGGTGGTTGGGTGGGGCTGAGAGGGGAGGAGGTGGCTTGGTGGCTGGGGCTGAGAGGGGAGGTGGGCGGCTGGTTGGGTAGGCTGTGTGGGAAGGGGGTGTGTGGGTGGGGCTGAGAGGGAAGGGTGTGGGTTTGTTGGTGGGGCTCAGAGGGAAGGGGGTGAGTGGGTGGGTGTGTGGGGCTGAGAGGGAAGGGGGTTGGTGGCTGGGTGGGGCTGAGAGGGAAGGGGGTTGGTGGCTGGGTGGGTGGGGCTGAGAGGGAAGGTCGTGGATTGCTGGGTAGGTGGGGCTGAGAGGGAAGGTGGTGGGTGGGAAGGTGGGGCTGAGTGCGGTGGTGGTGTGTGGTTGGGGCTGAGAGGGGAGGGGGTGGGTGGGTGGGTGGGGCTGTGGGAAGGGGGTGGGTGGGTGGGTGGGTGGGGCTGAGAGGGAAGGGGGTGGTTGGGTGGGGCTGAGGACGACGGGGGTGGGTGGGTGAGTCTGAGAGGGACGGGCGTGGGTATGGCTGAGATGGAAGGGGGTCGGTGGGTGGGACTGAGAGGGGATGGGTTGGGTGGGTGGGTGGGCCTGAGGAGGAGGGTTGGGTATCTGGGTGGGGCTGAGATGTGTGTGGTTCGGTGAGTGGGTGGGTGGGGCTAAGAGGGAAAGGTGTTTTTGGGTGGTTGGGGCTGAGAGGGAAGGGGGTGGCGGGGTAGGTGGGGCTGAGAGGGAAGGGGTTGGGTGGGGTTTTGGGGATGAAAGGGTTGGGCGTGGGTGGGAAGGTGGGGCTGAGGACGAAGGGGTTGTGTGGGTGGGGCTGATAGGGGAGGGGGTTGTGGGTGGGGCTGAGAGCGGATGTGTTGAGTGGGTGGGTGGGACTGAGGGGGAGGGGTATGTATGTGGATGGGGCTGAGAGGGGTTGGGTTCGGTGAGTGGGTGTTTGGGGTTGAGAGGGGAAGTGGAGTGTGGTTTTGTGGGGATGAGATGGGTGGTTTTGTGTGGGAGGGGCTGAGACGGGACGACGTGGGTGGGTGGGTGGGGCTGAGAGGGGAGGGGGTGGCTTTGTGGGTTTGGCTGAGAGGGGAGGGGGTGGTTGGTTGGTTAGGCTGTGTGGGAAGGGTGTGGGTGGGTGGGGCTGAAAGGGAAGGGGGTGGGTGTGTGGGTGGGTCTGGGAGGGGAGGGGTTTGGAGGGTGGTTGAGTAGGGCTGATAGGGGAGGGTTTGGGGCTGAGAGGGGAGTGGGTGTGTGGGTGGGGCTGAAAGCGAAGGGCGTGGGTGGGTGGGTGGGGCTGAGAGTGAATGGTGTGGGTGGTGGATGTGTCTGAGAGCGGAGGGAATGGGTGGTTGGGGTTTGGAGGGGAGGGGGGTGGGTGGGTTGGTTAGGCTGTGTGGGAAGAGGGGGGTGGGTGGGGCTGAAAGGGAAGGGGGGTGGGTGTGTGGGTGGGTCTGGGAGGGGAAGGGTTTGGAGGGTGGTTGAGTAGGGCTGATAGGGGAGGGTTTGGGGCTGAGAGGGGAGGGGGTGGGTGGGTTGGGCTGAGAGTGAAGGGGGTGGGTGGGTTTGGCTGAGAGGGGAGCTGTTTGGGTGGGTGGGTGGGGCTGAGAGGGGAGCTGTTTGGGTGGGTGGGTGGGGCTGAGAGTGGAGTGGGTGGGTGGTTGGGTGCGGCTGAGAGGTGAGGGGTTGGGTGGGTGTGGCTGCGAGGGGAGGGGGGTGTGTAGGTGTGTGGGGCTGACCTGGGAGGGTGTGGGTGGGGCTGAGAGTGGATTGGGTGGGTGGGGTACAAAGGGGAGGGGGTGGGGCTGAGAGGGGAAGGGTTGGGTTGGTGTTTGGGTGGGGCTTAGAGGGGAGGGGTGAGTGGGTGGGTAGGGCTGAGAGGGGAGGCGTGGGTGGGTGGGTGGGGCTGAGAGGGAAGGTGTGGGTGGGTGGGGCTGAAAGGGGAGGGGGTGACAGGGTGGGTGGGGCTGAGAGGGAAGGGGGTGGGTGGGTGGGATGAGAGGGAAGGGGCAGGGTGGGTGGGTGGGGCTGAGAGGGAAGGGGGTGGGTGAGTGGGTGGGTGGGGCTGAGATGGGAGGGCATGGGTGGGTGGGTGCAGCTCAGATGGGAGTGGGTGGTTGGTTGGGTGGGTGGGGCTTAGTGGGATGGGGGTGGGTGTGTGGGGCCAAGATGGGAGGGCGTGGGTGGGAAGGTGGTGCTGAGAGGGGTGTGGGTGGCTGGGTGGGGCTGAGGACGATGGTGGTCGGTGGGTGGGGCTGAGAGGGGAGGGGGTGGGTGGGTTGGTGAGGCTGAGAAGGCAGGGGGAGTGTGGTTGGATGAGGATGAGAAGAGTTGGGGTGTGTGTGAGGGGCTACGAGGGGAGGGCATGGGTGTGTGGTTGGAGCTGAGAGGGGAGGGGGTGTCTTGCTGGGTGGGGCTGAGAGGGAACAGGGTGGGTGTGTGGTTGGGGCTGAGAGGGAAGGGGGTTGCTGTCTGGTTGGTTGGGTCTGAGAGGGGAGTGGGTGTGTGGGTGGAGCTGAAAGCGAAGGGCGTGGGTGGGTGGGACTGAGAGGGAATGGAGTGGGTGGTGGATGCGTCTGAGAGCGGAGGGAATGGGTGGTTGGGGCTGAGAGGGGAGGGGGTGGGTGGGTTGGTTAGGCTGTGTGGGAAGGGGGTGGGTGGGTGGGGCTGAAAGGGAAGGGGGTGGGTGTGTGGGTGGGTCTAGGAGGGGAGTGGTTTGGAGGGTGGTTGAGTAGTGCTGATAGGGGAGGGTTTGGGGCTGAGAGGGGAGGGGGTGGGTGTGTTGGGCTGAGAGTGGAGGGGGTGAGTGGGTGTGGCTGAGAGGGGATGTGCTGGGTGTGTGCAGCTGAGAGGGGAGCTGTTTGGGTGGGTGGGGCTGAGAGTGGAGTGGGTGGGTGGTTGGGTGCGGCTGAGAGGGGAGGGGGTGTGTGGGTGTGTGGGGCTGACCTGGGAGGGTGCGGGTGGGGCTGAGAGTGGATTGGGTGGGTGGGGTACAAAGGGGAGGGGGTGGGGCTGAGAGGGGAAGGGTTGGGTTGGTGTTTGGGTGGTGCTGAGAGGGGAGGGGTTGGGATTGGTGTGTGGGGCTGAGAGAGGAGGGGTGCGTGGGTGGGTGGGGCTGAGAGGGGTGCGTGGGTGGGTGGGGCTGAGAGGGGAGGGGTAGGTGGGTGGGGCTGAGAAGGAAGGGTGTGAGTGGGTGGGTGCATGGGGCTGCGAGGGAAGGGGGTTGGTGGCTGGGTGGGGCTGAGAGGGAAGGGGGTGGTTGGCTGGGTGGGTGGGGCTGAGAGGGAAGGTGGTGGGTGGGCAGGTGGGCCTGAGAGCGGTGGGGGAGTGTGGGTGGGACTGAGAGGGGAGGGGCTGTGTGGTTGGGTGGGTGGGGCTGTGGAAATGTGGTGGGTGGGTGGGTGCGTAGGGCTGAGAGGGAAGGGTGTGGTTGGGTGGGGCTGAGGACGAAGGGTGCGGTTGTGTGGGGCTGAGGACGAAGGGGGTCGGTGTGTGGGACTGAGAGGGGATGGGTTGGGTTTGTGGGTGGGCCTGAGGGGGAGGGTTGGGTATCTGGGTGGGGCTGACATGCGTGGGGTTCGGTGAGTGGGTGGGTGGGCCTGAGAGGGAAGGGGGTTTGTGGGTGGTTGGTGCTTAGAGGGAAGTGGGTGGCTGGGAAGGTGGGGCTGAGAGGGAAGTGGGTGGCTGGGAAGGTGGGGCTGAGAGGGAAGGGGTTGGGTGGGGTATTGAAGATGAGAGGGTAGGGCATGGGTGGGAAGGTGGGGCTGAGGACGAAGGGGGTGTGTGGGTGGGGCTGAAAGGGAAGGGGTGGGTGTGTGGGTGGGTCTGGGAGGGGAGGGGTTCGGAGGGTGGTTGAGTAGAGCTGATAGGGGAGGGTTTGGGGCTGAGAGGGGAGGGGGTGGGTGGGTGTGGCTGAGGGGGTGGGCTGGGTGTGTGCAGCTGAGAGGGGAGCAGTTTGGGTGGGTGGGTGGGGCTGCGAGGGGAGTGGGTGTGTGGGTGGGTGGAGCTCACCTGGGAGGGTGTGGGAGGGGCTGAGAGGGGATGGGGTGGGTGGGGTTCAAAGGGGAGTGGGTGGGGCTGAGAGGGGAAGGGTTGGGTGGGTGGTTGGGTGGGGCTGAGAGGGGTGGGGTTGGGTTTGCTGTGTGGGGCTGAGAGGGGAGGGCTGGGTGGTTGGGTGGGGCCGAGAGGGGAGGGGTGGGTGTGTGGGTGCGGCTGAGAGGGGAGGGGTGTGTGGGTGTGTGGGGCCGAGATGGGATGGATGGGTGGGTGGGGCTATGTGGGAAGGGGATGGGTCTGAGAGGGGAGGGAGAGGTTCGGGCTGAGAGGGGAGGGACTGGGTGGGTGGAAGGGGCTGAGAGTGGAGGGGGTGGGGGGTGTGGGTGGAGCTGAGAGGGGTGGCGGTGGGTGGGTGGGTGGTGCTGAGTGGGGAGGGAGTGTGTGGGTGGGTGGGGCAGACAAGGGAGGGTGTGGGTGGGGCTGAGAGGGGATGGGGTTGGTGGGGTTGAGATGGAAGTGGGTCAGTGGTTGGGGATGAGAGGAGATGGGGTGGGTGGGTTGGTGGGGCTGTGAGGGCAGGGGGAGTGTGGTTGGGTGGGGCTGAGAGGGGAGGTTGTTTGGGTGGCTGGGGATGAGTGGGATGGGGGTGGCTGTGTGGGGATGAGAGGGAAGGTGTGGGTGGGTGGGGCTGAGGGGGGAGGTCATGGGTGGGTGGGGCTGAGAGGGGACGGGGTGACAGGGTGGGTGGGTCTGAGAGGGAAGGGGGTGGGTGGGTGGGATAAGAGGGAAGGGGCAGGGTGGGTGGGAGGGGCTGAGATGGGAGGGCATGGGTGGGTGGGTGCGGCTTAGATGGGAGTGGGTGGTTGGTTGGGTGGGTGGGGCTTAGTGGGATGGGGGTGGGTGTGTGGAACTAAGAGGGGAGGGCGTGGGTGCGAAGGTGGTGCTGAGAGGGGAGGGGGTGGCTGGGTGGGGCTGAGGACGAAGGGGGTCGGTGGGTGGGGCTGAGAGGGGAGGGGGTGGGTGGGTTGGTGAGGCTGAGAGGGCAGGGGGAGTGTGGTTGGATGAGAATGAGAAGAGTTGGGGTGTGTGGGAGGGGCTGCGAGGGGAGGGCATGGGTGGGTTGTTGGGGCTGAGAGGGGAGGGGGTGACTTGCTGGGGGGGCTGAGAGGAAACAGGGTGGGTGTGTGGTTGGGGCTGAGAGGGAAGGGGGTTGTTGTCTGGTTGGGTGGGTCTGAGAGGGGAGTGGGTGTGTGGGTGGGGCTGAAAGCGAAGGGCGTGGGTGGGTGGGTGGGGCTGAAAGGGAATGGGGTGAGTGGTGGGTGCGTCTGAGAGCGGAGGGATTTGGTGGGTGGGGCTGAGAGGGGAGGGTGTGGGTGGGTGGGAGGGTGGGGCTGAGAGGGAAGGGGGTGGGTGGGTGCGAGGTTTGGGCTGAAAGGGAAGTGGGTGGCTGGGAAGGTGGGGCTGAGAGGGAAGGGGTTGGGTGGGGGTTTGGGGATGAGAGGGTAGGGCGTAGATCGGAAGGTGGGGCTGAGGACGAAGGGGGTGTGTGGGTGGGTCTGAGAGGGGAGGGTGTCGGTGGGTGGGGCTGAGAGGGGATGGGTTGAGTGGGTGGGTGGGACTGAGGGGGAGGGGTGGTTATGTGGGTGTGGCTGAGAGGGGTGGGGTTCAGTGAGTGGGTGGGTGGGGCTGAGACGGGAGGTGGTGGGTGGGTTGGTGGGGTTGAAAGGGCAGGGTGTGTGTGTTGGTTGGGGATGTGAAGGGTGACTGGGTGGGTGGGGCTGAGATGGAGGGTTGGGTATATGGGTGGGGCTGAGAGAGGTGGGGTTCGGTGAGTGGGTGTGTGGGGTTGAGAGGGAATGGGGTGGGTTGCTGCGTGGGTGGGACTGAGAGGGAAGGGGGTTTGTGGGTGGTTGGGGCTGAGAGGGAAGGGTGTGGCTATGTAAGTGGGGCTGAGAGGGAAGGGGTTGGGTGGGGTTTTGATGATGAGAGGGTAGGGCGTGGGTGGGAAGGTGGGGCTGAGGACGAAGGGGGTGTGTGGGTGGGGCTGACAGGGCAGGGGGTTGTTGGGTGGGGCTGAGAGGGGATGGGTTGAGTGGGTGGGTGGGACTGAGGGGGAGGGGTGGGTATGTGAGTGGGGCTGAGAGGGGTGGGGTTCAATGTGTGGGTGGGTGGGGCTGAGAGGGGAGGGAGTGGGTGGGTTGGTGGGGTTGAGAGGGAAGGGGGAGTGTGGTTGGGTGGGGATGATAAGGGTGGGTATGTGTGGGAGGGGCTGAGACGGGAGGGCGTGGGTGGGTGGGTGGGGCTGAGAGGGGAGTGGGTGGCTTCGTGGGTTTGGCTGAGAGGGGAGGGGGTGGCTTTGTGGGTGGGGCTGAGAGGTAAGGAGGTGGGTGGGTGGGTCTGGGAGGGGAAGGGTTTGGAGGGTGGTTGAGTAGGGCAGATAGGGGAGCGTTTGGGGCTGTGTGGGAAGGGGTGGGTGGGTGGGGCTGAGTGGGTAGGGGGTGGCTTTGTGGGTGGGGCTGAGAGGGAAGGGGGTGAGTGGGTGGGTGGGTGGGTGGGTGGGGCTGAGAGGTAAGGGGGTGGGTGGGTGGGTGTGTCTGGGAGGGGAGGGGTTTGGAGGGTGGTTGAGTAGGGCAGATAGGGGAGCGTTTGGGGCTGAGAGGGGAGGAGGTGGGTGTGTGGGGCCAAGAGTGGAGCGGGTGGGTGGGTGTGGCTGAGAGGGGAGGGGCTGGGTGGGTGGGGCTGAGAGAGGATGGGGTGCGTGTGGCTGAGAGGGGAGGGGGTGTGTGGTTAGGTGGGGCTGACAAGGGATGGTGTGCGTGGGGCTGAGAGGGGATGGTGTGGGTGGGGTTGAAAGGGGAGGGGGTGGGGCTGAGAGCGGAAGGGTTGTGTTTGGTGGGTGGGGCTGAGAGGGGAGGAGTGGGTGGTTGGGTGGGTGGGTGGGGCTGAGAGGGGAGGGGGAGGGTGGGGCTGAGAGGGGAGGGAATGGGTGGGTGGATGGGGCTGAGAGGGAAGCGGGTGGGTGGATGGGTGGGGCTGAGAGAGAATGGGGAGTGGGTGGGTGGGGCTGAGAGCGAAGAGGGTGCGTGGTTGGTTGGGGCTGAGATGGAAGGGGAGGAGTGGGTGGGGTTAAGAGGGAAGGGAGTGGGGCTGAGAGGGAAGCGGGTGGGGCTGAGAGGGAAGGGGGTGGGTGGGTGGGGTTAAGAGGGAAGGGAGTGGTGCTGAGAGGGAATGGGGTGGGTGGGGCAGAGATGGAAGGGGGTCGGTGGTTAGGGATGAGAGGAGATGGGATGGGTGGGTGCGTGGGGCTGAGAGGGGGTTGTTGTTTGGGTGGCTGGGGCTGAGTGGGATGGGTGTGGCAGTGTGGGGCTGAGAGGGAAGGTGTGGGTGGGTGGGGCTGAGAGGGGTGGTCATGGGTGGGTGGGGCTGAGAGGGAAGGGGTTGGGTGGGTAGGTTG
This sequence comes from Isurus oxyrinchus, assembly GCA_026770705.1. Taxonomy (NCBI): domain Eukaryota; kingdom Metazoa; phylum Chordata; class Chondrichthyes; order Lamniformes; family Lamnidae; genus Isurus; species Isurus oxyrinchus. The sequence goes on from JANJGN010002028.1 coordinate 36,033, forward strand.
AGCTGAGAGGGAAGGGGCTGGGTGTGTGGGTGGGTGGGTCTGAGAGGGAAGGGGGTGGGTGGGTGGGGCTGAGAAGGGAGGTCATGTGTGGGTGGGGCTGAGAGGGGAGGTCATGGGTGGGTGGGTGCGGCTGAGAAGGCAGGAGGAGTCTGGTTGGATGAGGATGAGAAGAATTGGGGTGGGTGGGCTGCGAGGGAAGGGCGTGGGTGGGTGGTTGGGGCTGAGAGGGGAGGGGGTGGCTTGCTGGGTGTGGCTGAGAGGGAACAGGGTGGGTGTCTAGTTGGGTGGGGCTGAGAGGGAAGTGGGTGTGTGGGTGGGGCTGAAAGGGAAGGGCGTGGGTGGGTTGGTGGGGCTGAAAGGGAAGGGGGTGGGTGGGTGGGTGGGTCAGAGAGGGAATGGGGTGGGTGATGGGTGCGTCTGAGAGGGGAGGGAATGGGTGGGTGGGGCTGAGAGGGAAGGGGGTGAGTGGGTGGGAGGGTTGGGCTGAGAGGGAAGGGGGTGGGTGGGGCTGAGAGGGAATGGGGTGGGTTCCTGGGTGGGTGCGGCTGAGAGGGAAGGGGGTTTGTGGGTGGTTGGGGCTGAGAGGGAAGGTGGTGGCAGGGTAGGTGCGGCTGAGATGGAAGGGGTTGGGTGGGGGTTTGGGAATGAGAGGGTAGGGCGTGGATCGGAAGGTGGGGCTGAAGACGAAGGGGGTGTGTGGGTGGGGCTGAGAGGGGAGGGGGTGGGTGGGTGGGGCTGAGATGGGATGGGTTCTGTGGTTGGGTGGGAGTGAGGAGGAGGGGTGGGTATGTGGGTGGGGCTGAGAGGGGTGGGGTTCGGTGAGTGGGTGGGTGGGGCTGAGATGGAAGGGGGTGCATGGGTGGGGCTGAGAGTGGAGTGGGTGGGTGGGTGTGGCTGAGAGGGGAGGGGCTGGGTGGGTGCAGCTGAGAGGGGAGGTGTTTGGGTGAGTGGGTGGGTCTGAGAGGGGAGTGGGTGGGTGGTTGGTTGTGGCTGAGAGGGGAGGGGTTGGGTGGGTGGGTGGAGCTGACCTGGGAGGGTGTGGGTGGGGCTGAGAGGGGATGGGGTGGGTGGGGTTGAAAGGGGAGGGGGTGGGGCTGAGAGGGGTAGGGTTGGGTTGGTGGGTGGGTGGAGCTGAGAGGGGAGGGTTTGGGTTTGGTGGGTGGGGCTGAGAGGGGAGGGGTGGGTGGGTGTGTGGGGCTGTGGGGAGGGGGTGGGTCTGAGAGGGGAGGGAGAGGGTGGGATGAGAGGGGAGGGACTGGGTGGGTGGGAGGGGCGGAGAGGGGAGGAGGTGGGTGGGTGGGTGGAGCTGAGAGGGGTGGCGGTGGTTGGGTGGGTGGGGCTGAGAGGGGAGGGGTTGTGTGGGTGGGTGGGGCAGACAAGGGAGGGTGTGGGTGGGGCTGAGAGAGGATGGGGTTGGTGGGGTTGAGAGGGGAGGGGGTGGGGCTGAGAGGGAAGGGTGTTGGTGGCTGGGTGGGGGTGAGAGGGAAGATGGTGTCTGGGTGGGTGGGGCTGAGAGGGGAGGGGGTGGGTGGCTGGGGCTGAGAGGGAATGGGGTGGGTGGGAAGGTGGGACTGAGCGGTGGGGGTGTGTGTGTGGGGCTGACAGGGGAGGGGGTTGTTGGATGGGGCTGAGAGTGGATGGGTTGAGTGGGTGGGTGGGACTGAGGGGCAGGGGTGGGTAGGTGGGTGGGGCTGTGAGAAGGAGGTGAGTGGGTGGGTGCTTGGGGCTGAGAGGGAAGGGGGTGGTTGGGTGGGGCTGAGGACGAACGGGGTGGGTGAGTGGGGCTGAGAGAAGGGGGTGGGTGTGGCTGAGATGGAAGGGGGTCGGTGGGTGGGACTGAGAGTGGATGGGTTGGGTGGGCATGAGGGGGAGGGTTGGGTATCTGGGTGGGGCTGAGACGGGTGGGGTTCGGTGAGTGGGTGGGTGGGGCTGAGAGGGAAGGGGGTTTGTGGGTGGTTGGGGCTGAGAGGGAAGGGGTTGGGTGGGGGTTTGGGGATGAGAGGGTAGGGCGTGGGTGGGAAGGTGGGGCTGAAGACGAAGGGGGTGTGTGGGTGGGGCTGACAGGGGAGGGGGTTGTTGGGTGGGGCTGAGAGTGGAATGGTTGAGCGGGTGGGTGGGACTGTGGGGGAGGGGTGGGTATGTGGGTGGGGCTGAGAGGGGTGGGGTTCGGTGAGTGGGGCGGAGAGAGGAGGGGGTGGGTGGGTTGGTGGGGTTCAGAGGGGAGGGGGAGTGTGGTTTGTGGGTATGGCTGAGAGGGAAGGGGGTTGTTGTCTGGTTGGGTGGGTCTGAGAGGGGAGTGGGTGTGTGGGTGGGGCTGAAAGCGAAGGGCGTGGGTGGGTGGGTGGGGCTGAAAGGGAATGGGGTGAGTGGTGGGTGCGTCTGAGAGCGGAGGGATTTGGTGGGTGGGGCTGAGAGGGGAGGGTGTGGGTGGGTGGGAGGGTGGGGCTGAGAGGGAAGGGGGTGGGTGGGTGCGAGGTTTGGGCTGAAAGGGAAGTGGGTGGCTGGGAAGGTGGGGCTGAGAGGGAAGGGGTTGGGTGGGGGTTTGGGGATGAGAGGGTAGGGCGTAGATCGGAAGGTGGGGCTGAGGACGAAGGGGGTGTGTGGGTGGGTCTGAGAGGGGAGGGTGTCGGTGGGTGGGGCTGAGAGGGGATGGGTTGAGTGGGTGGGTGGGACTGAGGGGGAGGGGTGGTTATGTGGGTGTGGCTGAGAGGGGTGGGGTTCAGTGAGTGGGTGGGTGGGGCTGAGACGGGAGGTGGTGGGTGGGTTGGTGGGGTTGAAAGGGCAGGGTGTGTGTGTTGGTTGGGGATGTGAAGGGTGACTGGGTGGGTGGGGCTGAGATGGAGGGTTGGGTATATGGGTGGGGCTGAGAGAGGTGGGGTTCGGTGAGTGGGTGTGTGGGGCTGAGAGGGAATGGGGTGGGTTGCTGCGTGGGTGGGACTGAGAGGGAAGGGGGTTTGTGGGTGGTTGGGGCTGAGAGGGAAGGGTGTGGCTATGTAAGTGGGGCTGAGAGGGAAGGGGTTGGGTGGGGTTTTGATGATGAGAGGGTAGGGCGTGGGTGGGAAGGTGGGGCTGAGGACGAAGGGGGTGTGTGGGTGGGGCTGACAGGGCAGGGGGTTGTTGGGTGGGGCTGAGAGGGGATGGGTTGAGTGGGTGGGTGGGACTGAGGGGGAGGGGTGGGTATGTGAGTGGGGCTGAGAGGGGTGGGGTTCAATGTGTGGGTGGGTGGGGCTGAGAGGGGAGGGAGTGGGTGGGTTGGTGGGGTTGAGAGGGAAGGGGGAGTGTGGTTGGGTGGGGATGATAAGGGTGGGTATGTGTGGGAGGGGCTGAGACGGGAGGGCGTGGGTGGGTGGGTGGGGCTGAGAGGGGAGTGGGTGGCTTCGTGGGTTTGGCTGAGAGGGGAGGGGGTGGCTTTGTGGGTGGGGCTGAGAGGGAAGGGGGTGAGTGGGTGGGTGGGTGGGTGGGGCTGAGAGGTAAGGAGGTGGGTGGGTGGGTCTGGGAGGGGAAGGGTTTGGAGGGTGGTTGAGTAGGGCAGATAGGGGAGCGTTTGGGGCTGTGTGGGAAGGGGTGGGTGGGTGGGGCTGAGTGGGTAGGGGGTGGCTTTGTGGGTGGGGCTGAGAGGGAAGGGGGTGAGTGGGTGGGTGGGTGGGTGGGTGGGGCTGAGAGGTAAGGGGGTGGGTGGGTGGGTGTGTCTGGGAGGGGAGGGGTTTGGAGGGTGGTTGAGTAGGGCAGATAGGGGAGCGTTTGGGGCTGAGAGGGGAGGAGGTGGGTGTGTGGGGCCAAGAGTGGAGCGGGTGGGTGGGTGTGGCTGAGAGGGGAGGGGCTGGGTGGGTGGGGCTGAGAGAGGATGGGGTGCGTGTGGCTGAGAGGGGAGGGGGTGTGTGGTTAGGTGGGGCTGACAAGGGATGGTGTGCGTGGGGCTGAGAGGGGATGGTGTGGGTGGGGTTGAAAGGGGAGGGGGTGGGGCTGAGAGCGGAAGGGTTGTGTTTGGTGGGTGGGGCTGAGAGGGGAGGAGTGGGTGGTTGGGTGGGTGGGTGGGGCTGAGAGGGGAGGGGGAGGGTGGGGCTGAGAGGGGAGGGAATGGGTGGGTGGATGGGGCTGAGAGGGAAGCGGGTGGGTGGATGGGTGGGGCTGAGAGAGAATGGGGAGTGGGTGGGTGGGGCTGAGAGCGAAGAGGGTGCGTGGTTGGTTGGGGCTGAGATGGAAGGGGAGGAGTGGGTGGGGTTAAGAGGGAAGGGAGTGGGGCTGAGAGGGAAGCGGGTGGGGCTGAGAGGGAAGGGGGTGGGTGGGTGGGGTTAAGAGGGAAGGGAGTGGTGCTGAGAGGGAATGGGGTGGGTGGGGCAGAGATGGAAGGGGGTCGGTGGTTAGGGATGAGAGGAGATGGGATGGGTGGGTGCGTGGGGCTGAGAGGGGGTTGTTGTTTGGGTGGCTGGGGCTGAGTGGGATGGGTGTGGCAGTGTGGGGCTGAGAGGGAAGGTGTGGGTGGGTGGGGCTGAGAGGGGTGGTCATGGGTGGGTGGGGCTGAGAGGGAAGGGGTTGGGTGGGTAGGTTGAGCTGAGAGGGAAGGGGCTGGGTGTGTGGGTGGGTGGGTCTGAGAGGGAAGGGGGTGGGTGGGTGGGGCTGAGAAGGGAGGTCATGTGTGGGTGGGGCTGAGAGGGGAGGTCATGGGTGGGTGGGTGCGGCTGAGAAGGCAGGAGGAGTCTGGTTGGATGAGGATGAGAAGAATTGGGGTGGGTGGGCTGCGAGGGAAGGGCGTGGGTGGGTGGTTGGGGCTGAGAGGGGAGGGGGTGGCTTGCTGGGTGTGGCTGAGAGGGAACAGGGTGGGTGTCTAGTTGGGTGGGGCTGAGAGGGAAGTGGGTGTGTGGGTGGGGCTGAAAGGGAAGGGCGTGGGTGGGTTGGTGGGGCTGAAAGGGAAGGGGGTGGGTGGGTGGGTGGGTCAGAGAGGGAATGGGGTGGGTGATGGGTGCGTCTGAGAGGGGAGGGAATGGGTGGGTGGGGCTGAGAGGGAAGGGGGTGAGTGGGTGGGAGGGTTGGGCTGAGAGGGAAGGGGGTGGGTGGGGCTGAGAGGGAATGGGGTGGGTTCCTGGGTGGGTGCGGCTGAGAGGGAAGGGGGTTTGTGGGTGGTTGGGGCTGAGAGGGAAGGTGGTGGCAGGGTAGGTGCGGCTGAGATGGAAGGGGTTGGGTGGGGGTTTGGGAATGAGAGGGTAGGGCGTGGATCGGAAGGTGGGGCTGAAGACGAAGGGGGTGTGTGGGTGGGGCTGAGAGGGGAGGGGGTGGGTGGGTGGGGCTGAGATGGGATGGGTTCTGTGGTTGGGTGGGAGTGAGGAGGAGGGGTGGGTATGTGGGTGGGGCTGAGAGGGGTGGGGTTCGGTGAGTGGGTGGGTGGGGCTGAGATGGAAGGGGGTGCATGGGTGGGGCTGAGAGTGGAGTGGGTGGGTGGGTGTGGCTGAGAGGGGAGGGGCTGGGTGGGTGCAGCTGAGAGGGGAGGTGTTTGGGTGAGTGGGTGGGTCTGAGAGGGGAGTGGGTGGGTGGTTGGTTGTGGCTGAGAGGGGAGGGGTTGGGTGGGTGGGTGGAGCTGACCTGGGAGGGTGTGGGTGGGGCTGAGAGGGGATGGGGTGGGTGGGGTTGAAAGGGGAGGGGGTGGGGCTGAGAGGGGTAGGGTTGGGTTGGTGGGTGGGTGGAGCTGAGAGGGGAGGGTTTGGGTTTGGTGGGTGGGGCTGAGAGGGGAGGGGTGGGTGGGTGTGTGGGGCTGTGGGGAGGGGGTGGGTCTGAGAGGGGAGGGAGAGGGTGGGATGAGAGGGGAGGGACTGGGTGGGTGGGAGGGGCGGAGAGGGGAGGAGGTGGGTGGGTGGGTGGAGCTGAGAGGGGTGGCGGTGGTTGGGTGGGTGGGGCTGAGAGGGGAGGGGTTGTGTGGGTGGGTGGGGCAGACAAGGGAGGGTGTGGGTGGGGCTGAGAGAGGATGGGGTTGGTGGGGTTGAGAGGGGAGGGGGTGGGGCTGAGAGGGAAGGGTGTTGGTGGCTGGGTGGGGGTGAGAGGGAAGATGGTGTCTGGGTGGGTGGGGCTGAGAGGGGAGGGGGTGGGTGGCTGGGGCTGAGAGGGAATGGGGTGGGTGGGAAGGTGGGACTGAGCGGTGGGGGTGTGTGTGTGGGGCTGACAGGGGAGGGGGTTGTTGGATGGGGCTGAGAGTGGATGGGTTGAGTGGGTGGGTGGGACTGAGGGGCAGGGGTGGGTAGGTGGGTGGGGCTGTGAGAAGGAGGTGAGTGGGTGGGTGCTTGGGGCTGAGAGGGAAGGGGGTGGTTGGGTGGGGCTGAGGACGAACGGGGTGGGTGAGTGGGGCTGAGAGAAGGGGGTGGGTGTGGCTGAGATGGAAGGGGGTCGGTGGGTGGGACTGAGAGTGGATGGGTTGGGTGGGCATGAGGGGGAGGGTTGGGTATCTGGGTGGGGCTGAGACGGGTGGGGTTCGGTGAGTGGGTGGGTGGGGCTGAGAGGGAAGGGGGTTTGTGGGTGGTTGGGGCTGAGAGGGAAGGGGTTGGGTGGGGGTTTGGGGATGAGAGGGTAGGGCGTGGGTGGGAAGGTGGGGCTGAAGACGAAGGGGGTGTGTGGGTGGGGCTGACAGGGGAGGGGGTTGTTGGGTGGGGCTGAGAGTGGAATGGTTGAGCGGGTGGGTGGGACTGTGGGGGAGGGGTGGGTATGTGGGTGGGGCTGAGAGGGGTGGGGTTCGGTGAGTGGGGCGGAGAGAGGAGGGGGTGGGTGGGTTGGTGGGGTTCAGAGGGGAGGGGGAGTGTGGTTTGTGGGTATGGCTGAGAGGGAAGGGGGTTGTTGTCTGGTTGGGTGGGTCTGAGAGGGGAGTGGGTGTGTGGGTGGGGCTGAAAGCGAAGGGCGTGGGTGGGTGGGTGGGGCTGAAAGGGAATGGGGTGAGTGGTGGGTGCGTCTGAGAGCGGAGGGATTTGGTGGGTGGGGCTGAGAGGGGAGGGTGTGGGTGGGTGGGAGGGTGGGGCTGAGAGGGAAGGGGGTGGGTGGGTGCGAGGTTTGGGCTGAAAGGGAAGTGGGTGGCTGGGAAGGTGGGGCTGAGAGGGAAGGGGTTGGGTGGGGGTTTGGGGATGAGAGAGTAGGGCGTAGATCGGAAGGTGGGGCTGAGGACGAAGGGGGTGTGTGGGTGGGTCTGAGAGGGGAGGGTGTCGGTGGGTGGGGCTGAGAGGGGATGGGTTGAGTGGGTGGGTGGGACTGAGGGGGAGGGGTGGTTATGTGGGTGTGGCTGAGAGGGGTGGGGTTCAGTGAGTGGGTGGGTGGGGCTGAGACGGGAGGTGGTGGGTGGGTTGGTGGGGTTGAAAGGGCAGGGTGTGTGTGTTGGTTGGGGATGTGAAGGGTGACTGGGTGGGTGGGGCTGAGATGGAGGGTTGGGTATATGGGTGGGGCTGAGAGAGGTGGGGTTCGGTGAGTGGGTGTGTGGGGCTGAGAGGGAATGGGGTGGGTTGCTGCGTGGGTGGGGCTGAGAGGGAAGGGGGTTTGTGGGTGGTTGGGGCTGAGAGGGAAGGGTGTGGCTATGTAAGTGGGGCTGAGAGGGAAGGGGTTGGGTGGGGTTTTGATGATGAGAGGGTAGGGCGTGGGTGGGAAGGTGGGGCTGAGGACGAAGGGGGTGTGTGGGTGGGGCTGACAGGGCAGGGGGTTGTTGGGTGGGGCTGAGAGGGGATGGGTTGAGTGGGTGGGTGGGACTGAGGGGGAGGGGTGGGTATGTGAGTGGGGCTGAGAGGGGTGGGGTTCAATGTGTGGGTGGGTGGGGCTGAGAGGGGAGGGAGTGGGTGGGTTGGTGGGGTTGAGAGGGAAGGGGGAGTGTGGTTGGGTGGGGATGATAAGGGTGGGTATGTGTGGGAGGGGCTGAGACGGGAGGGCGTGGGTGGGTGGGTGGGGCTGAGAGGGGAGTGGGTGGCTTCGTGGGTTTGGCTGAGAGGGGAGGGGGTGGCTTTGTGGGTGGGGCTGAGAGGGAAGGGGGTGAGTGGGTGGGTGGGTGGGTGGGGCTGAGAGGTAAGGAGGTGGGTGGGTGGGTCTGGGAGGGGAAGGGTTTGGAGGGTGGTTGAGTAGGGCAGATAGGGGAGCGTTTGGGGCTGTGTGGGAAGGGGTGGGTGGGTGGGGCTGAGTGGGTAGGGGGTGGCTTTGTGGGTGGGGCTGAGAGGGAAGGGGGTGAGTGGGTGGGTGGGTGGGTGGGTGGGGCTGAGAGGTAAGGGGGTGGGTGGGTGGGTGTGTCTGGGAGGGGAGGGGTTTGGAGGGTGGTTGAGTAGGGCAGATAGGGGAGCGTTTGGGGCTGAGAGGGGAGGAGGTGGGTGTGTGGGGCCAAGAGTGGAGCGGGTGGGTGGGTGTGGCTGAGAGGGGAGGGGCTGGGTGGGTGGGGCTGAGAGAGGATGGGGTGCGTGTGGCTGAGAGGGGAGGGGGTGTGTGGTTAGGTGGGGCTGACAAGGGATGGTGTGCGTGGGGCTGAGAGGGGATGGTGTGGGTGGGGTTGAAAGGGGAGGGGGTGGGGCTGAGAGCGGAAGGGTTGTGTTTGGTGGGTGGGGCTGAGAGGGGAGGAGTGGGTGGTTGGGTGGGTGGGTGGGGCTGAGAGGGGAGGGGGAGGGTGGGGCTGAGAGGGGAGGGAATGGGTGGGTGGATGGGGCTGAGAGGGAAGCGGGTGGGTGGATGGGTGGGGCTGAGAGAGAATGGGGAGTGGGTGGGTGGGGCTGAGAGCGAAGAGGGTGCGTGGTTGGTTGGGGCTGAGATGGAAGGGGAGGAGTGGGTGGGGTTAAGAGGGAAGGGAGTGGGGCTGAGAGGGAAGCGGGTGGGGCTGAGAGGGAAGGGGGTGGGTGGGTGGGGTTAAGAGGGAAGGGAGTGGTGCTGAGAGGGAATGGGGTGGGTGGGGCAGAGATGGAAGGGGGTCGGTGGTTAGGGATGAGAGGAGATGGGATGGGTGGGTGCGTGGGGCTGAGAGGGGGTTGTTGTTTGGGTGGCTGGGGCTGAGTGGGATGGGTGTGGCAGTGTGGGGCTGAGAGGGAAGGTGTGGGTGGGTGGGGCTGAGAGGGGTGGTCATGGGTGGGTGGGGCTGAGAGGGAAGGGGTTGGGTGGGTAGGTTGAGCTGAGAGGGAAGGGGCTGGGTGTGTGGGTGGGTGGGTCTGAGAGGGAAGGGGGTGGGTGGGTGGGGCTGAGAGGGGAGGTCATGTGTGGGTGGGGCTGAGAGGGGAGGTCATGGGTGGGTGGGTGCGGCTGAGAAGGCAGGAGGAGTCTGGTTGGATGAGGATGAGAAGAATTGGGGTGGGTGGGCTGCGAGGGAAGGGCGTGGGTGGGTGGTTGGGGCTGAGAGGGGAGGGGGTGGCTTGCTGGGTGTGGCTGAGAGGGAACAGGGTGGGTGTCTAGTTGGGTGGGGCTGAGAGGGAAGTGGGTGTGTGGGTGGGGCTGAAAGGGAAGGGCGTGGGTGGGTTGGTGGGGCTGAAAGGGAAGGGGGTGGGTGGGTGGGTGGGTCAGAGAGGGAATGGGGTGGGTGATGGGTGCGTCTGAGAGGGGAGGGAATGGGTGGGTGGGGCTGAGAGGGAAGGGGGTGAGTGGGTGGGAGGGTTGGGCTGAGAGGGAAGGGGGTGGGTGGGGCTGAGAGGGAATGGGGTGGGTTCCTGGGTGGGTGCGGCTGAGAGGGAAGGGGGTTTGTGGGTGGTTGGGGCTGAGAGGGAAGGTGGTGGCAGGGTAGGTGCGGCTGAGATGGAAGGGGTTGGGTGGGGGTTTGGGAATGAGAGGGTAGGGCGTGGATCGGAAGGTGGGGCTGAAGACGAAGGGGGTGTGTGGGTGGGGCTGAGAGGGGAGGGGGTCGGTGGGTGGGGCTGAGATGGGATGGGTTCTGTGGTTGGGTGGGAGTGAGGAGGAGGGGTGGGTATGTGGGTGGGGCTGAGAGGGGTGGGGTTCGGTGAGTGGGTGGGTGGGGCTGAGATGGAAGGGGGTGCATGGGTGGGGCTGAGAGTGGAGTGGGTGGGTGGGTGTGGCTGAGAGGGGAGGGGCTGGGTGGGTGCAGCTGAGAGGGGAGGTGTTTGGGTGAGTGGGTGGGTCTGAGAGGGGAGTGGGTGGGTGGTTGGTTGTGGCTGAGAGGGGAGGGGTTGGGTGGGTGGGTGGAGCTGACCTGGGAGGGTGTGGGTGGGGCTGAGAGGGGATGGGGTGGGTGGGGTTGAAAGGGGAGGGGGTGGGGCTGAGAGGGGTAGGGTTGGGTTGGTGGGTGGGTGGAGCTGAGAGCGGAGGGTTTGGGTTTGGTGGGTGGGGCTGAGAGGGGAGGGGTGGGTGGGTGTGTGGGGCTGTGGGGAGGGGGTGGGTCTGAGAGGGGAGGGAGAGGGTGGGATGAGAGGGGAGGGACTGGGTGGGTGGGAGGGGCGGAGAGGGGAGGAGGTGGGTGGGTGGGTGGAGCTGAGAGGGGTGGCGGTGGTTGGGTGGGTGGGGCTGAGAGGGGAGGGGTTGTGTGGGTGGGTGGGGCAGACAAGGGAGGGTGTGGGTGGGGCTGAGAGAGGATGGGGTTGGTGGGGTTGAGAGGGGAGGGGGTGGGGCTGAGAGGGAAGGGTGTTGGTGGCTGGGTGGGGGTGAGAGGGAAGATGGTGTCTGGGTGGGTGGGGCTGAGAGGGGAGGGGGTGGGTGGCTGGGGCTGAGAGGGAATGGGGTGGGTGGGAAGGTGGGACTGAGCGGTGGGGGTGTGTGTGTGGGGCTGACAGGGGAGGGGGTTGTTGGATGGGGCTGAGAGTGGATGGGTTGAGTGGGTGGGTGGGACTGAGGGGCAGGGGTGGGTAGGTGGGTGGGGCTGTGAGAAGGAGGTGAGTGGGTGGGTGCTTGGGGCTGAGAGGGAAGGGGGTGGTTGGGTGGGGCTGAGGACGAACGGGGTGGGTGAGTGGGGCTGAGAGAAGGGGGTGGGTGTGGCTGAGATGGAAGGGGGTCGGTGGGTGGGACTGAGAGTGGATGGGTTGGGTGGGCATGAGGGGGAGGGTTGGGTATCTGGGTGGGGCTGAGACGGGTGGGGTTCGGTGAGTGGGTGGGTGGGGCTGAGAGGGAAGGGGGTTTGTGGGTGGTTGGGGCTGAGAGGGAAGGGGTTGGGTGGGGGTTTGGGGATGAGAGGGTAGGGCGTGGGTGGGAAGGTGGGGCTGAAGACGAAGGGGGTGTGTGGGTGGGGCTGACAGGGGAGGGGGTTGTTGGGTGGGGCTGAGAGTGGAATGGTTGAGCGGGTGGGTGGGACTGTGGGGGAGGGGTGGGTATGTGGGTGGGGCTGAGAGGGGTGGGGTTCGGTGAGTGGGGCGGAGAGAGGAGGGGGTGGGTGGGTTGGTGGGGTTCAGAGGGGAGGGGGAGTGTGGTTTGTGGGTATGGCTGAGAGGGGAGGGTGCGGTTGGTTGGGTAGGCTGTGTGGGAAGGGGTGGGTGGGTGTGGCTGAGAGGGAAGAGGGTGGGTTTGTGGGTGGGGCTGAGAGGGAAGGGGGTGACTGGGTGGGTGGGTGGGGCTGAGAGGGAAGGGGGTGGGTGGGTGGGTGGGTCCTTGAGGGGAGGGATTTGGAGGGTGGTTGAGTAGGGCTGATAGGGGAGGGTTTGGGGCTGAGAGGGGAGGAGGTGGGTGGGTGGGGTAAGAATGGAGGGAGTGGGAGTTTGCAGCTGAGAGGCTGAGAGGGGAGGGGGTGGGTGGTTGGGTGGGGCTGAGTGGGGAGGGGTTGGGTCTGAGAGGGGAGGGAGAGGGTGGGGTTGAGAGGGGAGGGACTGGGTGGATGGGGCTGAGAGGAGTTGCGGTGGGTGGGTGGGGCGGAGTGGGGAGGGGGTGTGTGGGTGGGTCGGGCTGACAAGGCAGGGTATGGGTGGGGCTGAGAAGGGATGGGGTTGGTGGGGTTGAGAGGTGAGGGGGTGGGGCTGCGAGGGAAGCGGGTGGGTGGGTGGTTGGGGCTGAGAGGGGAGAGTGTGGGTGGGTGGGTGGGTGGGGCTGACAAGGTAGGGTGTGGGTGGGGCTGAGAGGGGATTGGGTTGGTGGGGATGAGAGGGGAGGGGGTGGGGCTGTGAGGGAAAGGGTTGAGTGGGTGGGGCTGAGAGAGAAGAGGGTTGGTGGCTGGGTGGGGGTGAGAGGGAAGATGGTGTCTGGGTGGGTGGGGCTGAGAGGGAAGGGGGTGGGTGTGGCTAAGATGGAAGGGGGTCGGTGGGTGGGACTGAGAGGTGATGGGTTGGGTGGTTGGGTAGGCCTGAGGGGGAGGGTTGGGTATCTGGGTGGGGCTGAGAGGGGTGGGGTTCGGTGAGTGGGTGGGTGGGGCTGAGAGGGGAGGGGGTGGGTGGGTTGGTGGGGTTGAGAGGGGAGGGGGTGGCTTTGTGGGAATGGCTGAGAGGGAAGGGGCTGGGTTTGTGGGTGGGGCTGAGAGGGAAGGGGGTGAGTGGGTGGGTGGGTGGGGCTGAGAGGGAAGGGGGTGGGTGGGTGGGTGGGTCTGGGAGGGGAGGGATTTGGAGGGTGGTTGAGTACGGCTGATAGGGGAGCGTTTGGGGCTGAGAGGGGAGGAGGTGGTTGGGTGGGGCTAAGAGTGGAGCGGGAGGGTGGGTGGGGATGAGAGTGGAGGGGCTGGGTGGGTGCAGCTGAGAGGGGAGGGGCTGGGTGGGTGCAGCTGAGAGGGGAGTGGCTGGGTGGGTGCGGCTGACAAAGGACGGGGTGCGTGTGGCTGAGACGGGAGGGGGTGTGTGGTTGGGTGGGTCTCACAAGGGAGGGTGTGGGTGGGGCTGAGAGGGGATGGGGTGGGTGGGGTTGAAAGGGGAGGGGGTGGGGCTGAGAGGGTAAGGGTTGTGTTTGGTGGGTGGGGCTGAGAGGGGAGGTGGTGGGTGGGGCTGAGAGGGGAGGAGTGGGTGGGTGGGACTGAGAGGGAAGGGGTTGGGTGAGGCAGAGATGGAAGGGGGTCGTTGGTTGGGGTTGAGAGGAGATGGGATGGGTGGGTTGGTGGGGCTGAGAGGGCAGGGGGAGTGTGGTTGGGTGGGGCTGAGAGGGGAGGGGAGTGTGGTTGGGTGGGGCTGAGAGGGGAGGGCGTATGTGGCTGGGAGGGGCTGAGAGGGGGTGGTTGTTTGGGTGGCTGGTGCTGAGTGGGATGGGGGTGGCAGTGTGGGGCTGAGAGGGAAGGTGTGGGTGGCTGGGGCTGAGAGGGGAGGTCATGGGTGGGTGGGGATGAGAGGCGTGGTGGTGGGTGGGTGGGTGGGGCTGAGAGGGGTGGCGGTGGGTGGGTGGGTGGGGCTGAGAGGGGTGGGGGAGGGTCTGAGAGGGGAGGGGGAGGGTGTGGCTGAGAGGGTTGTGACTGGGTGGGTGGGAGGGGCTGAGAGGGGAGGGGGTGGGAGGGTGGGTGGGGCTGAGAAGGGTGGAGGTGGGTGGGTGGGAGGGGCTGAGAGGGGATGGGGGTGGTGGGGTTGGGAGGAGAGGGGGTGGGTCTGAGAGAAGAGGGGTGGAGTTGATGGGTGGGGCTGAGAGGGAAGGGGGTGGGTGGGTGGGGTTAAGAGGGAAGGGAGTGGGGCTGAGAGGGAAGGGGGTGGGTGGGGCTGAAAGGGAAGGGGTTGGGTGGGGCAGAGATGGTAGGGGGTCGGTGGTTGGGGATGAGAGGAGATGGTGTGGGTGGCTTGGTGCGGCTGAGAAGGCAGGGGGAGTGTGGTTGGGTGGGACTGAGAGGGGAGGGCATTTGTGGGTGGGTGGGGCTGAAGGGGGTGGTTGTTTGGGTGGCTGGGGCTGAGTGGGATGGGGGTGGCTGTGTGGGGATGAGAGGGAAGCTGTGGGTGGGTGGGGCTGAGAGGGGAGGTCATGGGTGGGTGGGGCTGACAGGGGAGGGGATGGCAGGGTGGGTGGGGCTGAGAGGGGACGGGCTTTGTTTGTGGGTGTGGGTGCTGAGAGGGAAGGGGCTGGGTGGGTGGGTGGGGCTGAGAGGGAAGGGGCTGGGTGGGTGGGTGGGGCTGAGAGGGAAGGGGCTGGGTGTGTGGGTGGCGCTGAGAGGGAAGGGGCTGTGTTTGTGGGTGGCGCTGAGAGGGAAGGGGCTGGGTGTGTGGGTGGGTGCGGCTGAGAGGGGACGGCGTGGGTGTGTGTGGCTCAGATGCAAGTGGGTGGTTGGTTGGGTGGGTGGGGCTTAGTGGGATGGGGGTGGGTGTGTGGGGCTAAGAGGGGAGGGCGTGGGAGGGAAGGTGGTGCTGAGAGGGGAGGGGGTGGCTGGGTGGGTGGGGCTTAGTGGGATGGGGGTGGGTGGGTGGGGCTGCGAGGGAAGAGCGTGGGTGGGAAGGTGGTGCTGAGAGGGGAGGGGGTGGCTGGTGGGGCTGACAGGGGATGAGTTGGGTGGGTGGGTGGGTGGGCCAGAGGAGGAGGGGTGGGTATCTTGGTGGGGCTGAGAGGAGTGGGTTTCGGTGAGTGGTGCGTGGGGCTGCCAAAGGAGGGGGTGGGTGTTGGTGGGCCTGAGAGGGCAGGTGGACTGTGGTTGGTTGGGGATGAGAAGATTCGGAGTGTGTGGGTGGGGCTGAGAGGGGAGGGACTGGGTGGGTGGGTGGAGCTGAGAGGGGAGGTGGTGGCTGGGTGGGTGGGTCCGAGAGTGAAGGGGGTGGGTGGGTGGGAGGGTTGGGCTGAGAGGGAAGGGGGTGGGTGGGGCTGAGAGGGAAGGGTTTGGGAGGGGGTTTGGGGATGAAAGGGTAGGGCGTGGGTGGGAAGTTGGGGCTGAGGACGAAGTGGGTGTGTGGGTGCGGCTGAGAGGGGAGGGGGTTGTTGGGTGGTTCTGAGAGGGGATGGATTGGGTGGCTGGGTGGGACTCAGGGGGAGGGGTGAGTATGTGGGTGGGTCTGAGAGGGGAGGGGGTGGGTGGGTTGGTGGGGCTGAGAGGGCAGGGGGAGTGTGGTTGGGTGGGGATGAGAAGGGTGGGGGTGTGTTGGACAGGCTGAGAGGGGAGGACGAAGTGGGTGGGTGGGGCTGAGAGAGAAGGGGTGGGTGGGCCTGAGGGGGAGGGTTGGGTATCTGGGTGGGGCTGAGACGGGTGGGGTTCGGTGAGTGGGTGGGTGGGGCTGAGAGGGAATGGGGTTTGTGGGTAGTTTTGGCTGAGAGGGAAGGGGTTGGGTGGGGGTTTGGGGATGAGAGGGTAGGGCACGGATGGGAAGGTGGGGCTGAGGACGAAGGGGGTGTGTGGGTGGGGCTGACAGGGGAGCGGGTTGTTGGGTGGGGCTGAGAGTGGAACGGTTGAGCGGGTGGGTGGGACTGTGGGGGAGGGGTGGGTATGTGGGTGGGGCTGAGAGGGGTGGGGTTCGGTGAGTGGGTGGGTGGGGCTGAGAGGGGAGGGGGTGGGTGGGTTGGTGGGGTTGAGAGGGCTGGGGGTGTGTGGTTTGTGGGTTTGGCTGAGAGGGGAGGGGGCGGTTGGTTGGGTAGGCTGTGTGGTTAGGGGTGGGTGGGTGGGTGGAGCTTAGAGGGAAGAGGGTGGGTTTGTGGGTGGGGCTGAGAGGGAAGGGGGTGGGTGGGTGGTTCTGGGAGGGGAGGGGTTTGGATGTTGGTTGAGTAGGGCTGATAGGGGAGGGTTTGGGGCTGAGAGGGGAGGAGGTGGGTGGGTGGGGCTAAGAGTGGAGCGGGTGGGTGGGTGGGGATGAGAGTGGAGGAGCTGGGTGGGTGCAGCTGAGAGGGGAGGTGTTTGGGTGGGTGGGTGGGGCTGAGTGGGGAGTGCCTCGGTGGGTGGGGATGAGAGTGGAGGAGCTGGGTGGGTGCAGCTGAGAGGGGAGGGGTTGGGTGGGTGCGGCTGAGAGAGGATGGGGTGAGTGTGGCTGAGACGGGAGGGGGTGTGTGGTTGAGTGGGTCTGACAAGGGAGGGTGTGGGTGGGGCTGAGAGGGGATGGGGTGGGTGGGGTTGAAAGGGGAGGGGGTGGGGCTGTGAGGGTAACGGTTGTGTTTGGTGGGTGGGGCTGAGAGGGGAGGTCATTGGTGGGGCTGAGAGGGGAGGAGTGGGTGGGTGGGGCTGAGAGGGGATGGGTGGGTGGGTGGGGCTAGGAGGGAAGGGGTTGGGTGGGGCAGATATGGAAGGGGGTCAGTGGTTGGGGATGAGAGGAGATGGGGTGGGTGGTTTGGTGGGGCTGAGAGGGCAGGGGGAGTGTGGTTGGGTGGGGCTGAGAGGAGGTGGTTGTTTGGGTGGCTGGGGCTGAGTGGGATGGGGGTGGTGGTGTGGGGCTGAGAGGGAAGGTGTGGGTGGGTGGGGCTGAGAGGGGAGGGACTGTGGGTGGGAGGAGCTGAGAGGGGTGGGTGTGGGTGGGTGGGACTGAGAAGGGTGGCGGTTTGTTGGTGGGTGCGGCTGAGAGGGGATGGGGTTGGTGGGGTTAGGAGGAGAGGGGGTGGGGCTGAGAGGGGAGGGGTGGAGTGGGTGGGAGGGGCTGAGAGGGGAGGGGGTGGGTGGGGCTGAGAGGGGAGGGACTGTGGGTGGGAGGGGCTGAGAGGGGTGGGGGTGGGTGGGTGGGGCTGTGATGGAAGGGGGGTGGGTGGGTGGGGTTAAGAGGGAAGGGAGTGGGGCTGAGAGGGAAGGGGGTGGCTGGGGCTGATAGGGAAGGGGTTCGGTGGGGCAGAGATGGAAGAGGGGTCGGTGGTTGGGGATGAGAGGAGATGCGGTGGGTGGGTTGGTGCGGCTGAGAAGGCAGGGGGAGTGTGGTTGGGTGGGGCTGAGAGGGGAGGTTGTTTGGGTGGCTGGGGCTGAGTGGGATGGGGGTGGCTGTGTGGGGCTGAGAGGGAAGGTGTGGGTTGGTGGGGCTGAGAGTGGAGGTCATGGGTGAGTGGGGCTGAGAGGGGAGGGGGTGGCAGGGTGGGTGGGGCTGAGAGGGGAGGGGCTGGTTGGGTGGGTGGGGCTGAGAGGGGATGGTTGTTTGGGTAGCTGTGGCTGAGTGAGATCGGGGTGGCAATGTGGGGCTGAGAGAGAAGGTGTGGGTGGGTGGGGCTGAGAGGGGAGGTGATGGGTGGGTGGGGCCTAGAGGGGAGGGGCTGTGTTTGTGGGTGGGGGTGCTGAGAGGGAAGGGGCTGGTTGGGTGGGTGGGGCTGAGAGGGAAGGGGCTGGGTGGGTGGGTGGCGCTGAGAGAGAAGGGGCTGGGTGGGTGGGTGGGACTGAGAGGGAAGGGGCTGGGTGTGTGGGTGGGTGGGGCTGAGAGGGAAGGGGGTGGGTGGGAAGGTGGTGCTGAGATGGGAGGGGGTGGCTGGGTGTGTGGGTGGGGCTTAGTGGGATGGTGGTGGGTGGGTGGGGCTGAGAGGGGAGGGCGTGGGTGGGAACGTGGTGCTGAGAGGGGAGGGGGTGGCTGGGTGGGGCTGACAGGGGATGGGGTGGCTGGGTGGGTGGGCCAGAGGAGGAGCGGTGGGTATCTTGGTGGGGCTGAGAGGGGTGGGGCTCGGTGAGTGGGTGGGTGGGGCTGCCAGGGGAGGAGGTGGGTGTTGGTGGGCCTGAGAGGGCAGGTGGACTGTGGTTGGGTGGGGATGAGAAGGTTGGGAGTGTGTGGGTGGGGCTTAGAGGGGAGGTGGTGGCTGGGTGGGTGGGGCCGAGAGGGAAGGGGGTGGGTGGGTGGGAGGGTTGGGCTGAGAGGGAAGGGGGTGGGTGGGGCTGAGAGGGAATGGGGTGGGATGCTGGGTTGGTGGGGCTGAGAGGGAAGGGGGTGGGTGGTTAGGTGGGGCTGAGAGGGAAGGTTTTGAGTTGGGGTTTGGGGATGAAAGGGTAGGGCGTGGGTGGGAAGGTGGGGCTGAGGACGAAGGGGGTGTGTGGGTGCGGCTGAGAGGGGATGGGTTGGGTGGCTGGGTGGGACTGAGGGGGAGGGGTGGGTATGTGGGTGGGGCTGAGAGGGGAGGGGGTGGGTGGGTTGGTGGGTTTGAGAGGGCAAGGGGAGTGTGGTTGGGTGGGGATGAGAAGGGTGGGTGTGTGTGGGTGTGTGGGGCTGAGAGGGGAGGGTGTGGCTTTGTGGGTTTGGCTGAGAGGGGAGGGGGCGGTTGGTTGGGTAGGCTGTGTGGGAAGGGGGTGGGTGGGTGGGGCTGAGAGGGAAGAAGGTGGGTTTGTGGGTGGGGCTGAGATGGAAGGGGGTGGTTTTGTGGGTGGGGCTGAGAGTGAAGGGGTGAGAGGGTAGGTTTGAGGGGGAAGGGGGTCTGGGAGGGTGGGGCTGAGAGGGAAGATGTGGGTGGGAGGGTGGGGCTGAGAGGGGACGTGGTTTGGGTGTGTGGGGCTGAGAGGGATGGAGGTGGGTGGGTGGGTGGGGCTGAGAGGGAAGGGGTTTGTTGGGTGGGTGGGGCTGAGCAGGAATGAGATGGGTTGGTGGATGGGGCTTTGAGGGAAGGGGGTGGGTGGGTGGGTGGGGCTGAGATGGAAGGGGGTGGGTGGGTGGGACAGAGAGGGATGGGGTGGGGCTGAGCAGGAAGGGGGAGGGCGGGTGGGTTTGTTGTGCTGAGAGTGAAGTGGGTGGGTGGGTGGACCTGAAGGGGAGGGGTGTGTATGTGGGTGGGACTGAGACAGGTGGGGGTGGGTGGGTGGGGCTGAGAGGGGAGGGGATGGGTGGGTTGGGTAGGCAGAGAGGACAGGGGGAGTGTGGTTGGGTGGAGTTTAGAGGAAACGGGTTGTGTGGGAGTGTCTGAGGGGGGAGGGCGTGGGTGGGTGGGTGGGTCAGAGAGGGGTGGGTGTGGGTGGGTGGGGCTGTGGGAAGGGGGTGGCTGGGTGGGTGGGGCTGAGAGGGAATGTGTTGGGTGGGTGGGTGGGATTGAGAGGGAATGGGGTGGGTGGGTGTGTGGGGCAGAGAGGGAAGGGGGTGGGTGGGTGGGGCTGGGAGGGAAGGTGGTTGGTGGGTGGGTGGGGCTGGGAGGGAAGGGGGTGGGTGGGTGGGTGGGGCTGAGAAAAAAGGTGTTGGGTGTGTGGGTGGGGCTGGGACGGAAGGTTTTGGGTGGGTGGGTGGGGCTGGGAGGGAAGGGGGTGGTTGGGTGGATGGGGCTGAGAGGGAAGTGTGTGGGTGTGTGGGTTGGCTGTGAGGGATGGGGGTGGGTGGGTGGGGCTGATAGGAGGATGTGGGTAAGTGGGTGGGTGGGGCTGAGAGGGGATGGTGTGGGTGGCTGGGGCTGAGAGGGGAGGGGGTGGGTGTGTGGGTGGGGCTGAAAGGGGAGGGGAGGGTGTGGGTGGTTGGGACTGAGAGAGGACGGGTTGTGTGGATGGAGAGGAGGGGTGAGGCTGAGAGGGGAGGGGTGCAGGTGTGGGTGGGTCTGAGAGGGAAGGGGGTGGGTGGCTTGGGAGAGGGGCTAGGAGGGATGGGGCTGGGTGAGTGGTTGGGGCAGAGAGGGTAGGGGCTGGTTGTTGGGTTGGCGATGAGAGGAAACGGGTTGGCTGGGTGTGTGGGCGGGGATGAGACGGGAGGTGTTGGGTGGGTGGGTGGGGGTGAGAGGGAAGGAGTTGGGTGGGTGGATGGGGCTTTGAGGGAAGGGGAGGCTGTGGGTCAGTGGGTGGGGCTGAGAGTGAAGGTGTTGGGTGGGTGGGGCTGAGAGGCAAGGTGGTGGGTGGGTGGGGCTGAGGGGAAGGGTTTTGGTGGGATGGGCTGACAAGGGATGGGGTGGGTGGGTGGGCCTGAAGGGGAGGGGTGTCTATGTGGGTGGGACTGAGACGGGTGGGGGTGGGAGGGTGGGTGGGTGGGGCTGAGAGGGGAGGGGATGGGTGGGTTGGTTGGGCAGAGAGGGCAGGGGGAGTGTGGTTGAGTGGAGTTGAGAGGAAACGGGTTGTGTGGGAGGGTCTGAGAGTGAGGGTGTGGATGGGTGGGTGGGGTTGAGAGGGAACGGGTTTGGTGGGTGTGTGGGGCAGAGAGGGAAGGGGGTGGGTGGGTGGGTGGGTGGAGCTGGGAGGGAAGGGGGTGGGTGGGTGGGTGGGTGGAGCTGGGAGGGAAGGGGGTGGGTGGGTGGGTGGGGCTGAGAGGGAAGGGGCGGAGTGGGTGGGTGGGGCTGAGAGGGAAGGGGGTGGGGAGGGTGGGTGGGGCTGAGAGGGAAGATGGTGAGTGGGTGGGTGAGGCTGAGATTGAATTGGGTGAATGGGTGGGTAATTGGGGCTGTGAGGGAAGTGGGAGTGGCTGTGAGGGATGGGGGTGGGTGGGTGGGTGTGGCTGTGAGGGATGGGCGTGTGTGGGAGGGTTTGACTGGGTGTGTGGGGCAGAGAGTGAAGGGGGAGGGTGGGTGGGTGGGGCTGAGAGCGAAGGGGTTGGGTGTCTGTGTGGGGCTGAAAGGTAAGTGAGTTTGTGGTCGGGTGGGGCTGAGAGGGTAGGGGGTGGGTGGGTGGGTGGGACTGAGAGGGAAGTGGGTGTGTGGGTGGGTGTGTGGGGCTGTGAGGGAAGTGGGTGTGTGTGTGGGTGGGGTAGAGAGGGAAGTGGGTGGGTGGGTGGGCGGGGCTGAGAGGGAAGGGGTGGGTGGGTGGGCGGGGCTGAGAGGGAAGGGGGTGGGTGGGTGGGTGGGGCTGGGAGAGAAGGTGTTGGGTGGGTGGGTGGGGCTGAGAGGTAAGGGGCGGGTTGGGTGGGTGGGGCTGAGAGGTAAGGGGCGGGTTGGGTGGGTGGGGCTGAGAGGGAAGGGGGTGAGTGGGTGGGTGGGCTGAGATTGAAGTGTGTGCATGGGTGGGTAGTTGGAGCTGTGAGGGAAGTGGGTGTGGCTGTGAGGGTTGGGGGTGTGTGTGTGGGTGGTGCTGAGAGGGAAGTGAGTGGGTGGATGGGGCTGAGAGGGGAGGGGATGGGTGGTTGGGTGGGGCTCAAAGGGAAGTGGGTGTGTGGTTGGGAGGGGCTGAGATGGAATGGGGTGGGTGGGTGGGTCTGAGAGGGGAGGGGGTGTGTGGCTGGGTGGGGTTGAGAGCTGAGCGTGTGCCTGGGTAGCTGGGGTTGAGAGTTGAAGGGATGGGTGCGTGGGGGTGCGAGGGTAGGTGTGAGAGGGAAGGGGTGGGTGGGGCTGAGAGGGGGACGGGGTCTGGGTGGGTGGGGCTGAGGGAAGATGTGGGTGGGAGGGTGGGACTGAGAGGGGATGTGGTCTGGGTGGGTGGGGCTGAGAGGGGAGGGGGTGTGTGGATGTGGCTGAGAGTGGAGGGGGTGCATGGGTGGGTGGGGCTGGGAGAGAAGGTATTGGGTGGGTGGATGGGCCTGAGAGGTAAGGGGCATTTTGGGTGGGTGGGTCTGGGCAGGAAGGGGGTGAGTGGGTGGGGCTGAGATTGAAGTGGGTGCATGGGTGGGTAGTTGGGGCTGTGAGGGAAGTGGGTGTGGCTGTGAGGGATGGGTGTGGGTGGGTGGGTGGTGCTGAGAGGGGAAGGTATGGCTGGGTGGGCGGGGCTGAGAGGGAAGGGAGTGGGTGGGTGGGTGGGGCTGAGAGGGGAGTGGATGGGTGGTTGGGTAGTGCTGAAAGTGAAGGGGTGGGTGGTTGGGTGGGGCTCAAAAGGAAGGGGGTGTGTGGTTGGGAGGGGCTGAGATGGAATGGGGTGGGTGGGTCTGAGAGGGGAGGGGGTGTGTGGCTGGGTGGGGTTGAGTGCTGAGCGTGTGCGTGGGTAGCTGGGCTTGAGAGTGAAAGGGATGGGTGCGTGGGGGTGAGAGGGTAGGTGTGAGAGGGAAGGGGTGGGTGGGGCTGAGAGTGGACGGGGTCTGGGTGGGTGGGGCTGAGGGAAGATGTGGGTGGGAGGGTGGGGCTGAGAGGGGACGTGGTCTGGGTGGGAGGGGCAGAGAGCGGAGGGGGTGTGTGGTTGTGGCTGAGAGTGGTGGGGTGCGTGGTTGAGTGGGGCTGAGAGGGGAAAGGTGGGTGTGTGAATGGGGCTGAGATGGGAGGGTGTGGGTGGGTGGGGCTGAGAGGGAAGGAGTGGGTGGAGGGGTGGGGCTGAGAGGGAAGGTGTTGCATGGGTGGGTGGGGCTGAGAGGGAAGGTGTTGGGTGGATGGGTGGGGTTGAGAGGGAACGTGGTGGGTGGGTGTCCGGGTGGGGCAGAGAGGGAAGGGGGTGGGCGGGTGTGTGGAGCAGAGAGGGAAGGGGCGGAGTGGGTGGGTGGGGCTGAGAGGGAAGGGGCGGAGTGGGTGGGTGGGGCTGAGAGGGAAGGTGGTGAGTGGGTGGGTGGGGCTGAGATTGAAGTTGGTGCATGGGTGGGTAGTTGGGTCTGTGAGGGAAGTGGGTGTGGCTGTGAGGGATGGGGGTGGGTGGGTGGGTGGAACTGAGCAGGAAGGGGGTGGGTGTGTGGTTCGGACTGAGTGGGAAGGGGGTGAGTGGGTGGGTGGGCGGGTCAGAGAGGGAAGTGGTTGGGTGGGTGGGTGGGGCTGAGAGGGAAGGGGTTGGGTGGGTGGGTGGGGCTGAGCAGGAAGGAGGTGGGTTGGTGGATGGGGCTTTGAGGGAAGGGGTGGCTGTGGGTGAGTGGCTTGTGCTGAGAGGAAAGGACTTGGCGGGTCTGTGGGTGGGGCTGAGAGTGAAGGGGGTGGGTGGGTGGGTGGGGCTGAGAGGGAAGGTGTTGGGTGGGTGGGTGGGGCTGAGTGGGAAGGTGGTGGGTGGGTGGGTGGGGCTTAGAGGAAAGGGGTGGGGCTGAGCAGGAAGGGGGAGTGTGGGTGGTTTTGTGGGGCTGGGAGTGTAGTGGGTGGGTGGGTGGGTGGGGCTGATAGGGGAGGTCGTGGGTTGGTGGGTGGGGCTGTGGGAAGTGGGTGGGTGGGTGGGTGGGGCTGGGAGGGAAAGGGGTGGGTGGGTGGTTGGGGCCGAGAGGAAAGGTGTTGGGAGAGGGAAGGGTCGGGGTTGGAGGTTGGGGCTGAGAGGGAAGGGGGTGAGTGGGTGGGTGGGGCTGAGATTGAAGTGGGTGCTTGGGAGGGTAGTTGGGGCTGTGAGGGAAGTGGGTGTGGCTGTGAGGGATGGGGTGGTGGGTGGGTTTCGCTGTGTGGGATGGGGGTGGGTGGTTGGGTGTGGCTGTGAGGGATGGGGGTGGGTGGTTGGGTGTGGCTGTGAGGGATGGGGGTGGGTGCGTGGGTGTGGCTGTTAGTGATGGGGGTTGGTGGGTGGGTTTGGCTGTGAGGGATGGGGGTGGGTGGGTGGGGCTGAGAGGGAAGGGGATGCGTGGGTGGATGTCTCGGAGCAGGAAGTGGGTGGGTGGGACTGAGCGGTCAGGGGGTGGGTGTGTGGTTCGGACTGAGTGGGAAGGGGGTGGGTGGGTGGGGCTGAGAGTAAAGGGGGAGAGTGGTTGGGTGGGGTTGAGAGCGATGGGGTTGGGTGTGTGGGTGGAGCTGAAAGGTAAGTGGGTTTGTGGTTGGGTGGGGCTGAGAGGTAAGTGGGTGGGCGGGGCTGAGTGGGAAGTGGGTGTGTGTGTGGGTGGGGCTGAGAGGTAAGTGGGTGGGCGGGGCTGAGTGGGAAGTGGGTGTGTGTGTGGGTGGGGCTGAGTGGGAAGGGGGTGGGTGGGTGGGACTGAGTGGGCAGGGAGTGGGTGTGTGACTGGGACTGAGAGGGAAGGGAGTGGGTGGCTGGGTGGGGCTAAGAGGGGAGTGGATGGGTGGGTGGGTAGGGCTGAAAGTGAAGGGGGTGGGTGGTTGGGTGGGGCTCAAAGGTAAGTGGGTGTGTGGTTGTGTTGGGCTGAGAGGGAATGGGGTGGGTGGGTGGGTCTGAGAGGGGAGGGGTTGTGTGGCTGGGTGGAGTTGAGAGCTGACCGTGTGCGTTGTTAGCTGGGGTTGAGAGTGGAAGGGATGGGTGCGTGGGGCTGAGAGGGAAGGTGTGGGTGGGAGGGTGGGGCTGAGAGGGGACGGGGTCTGCGTGGGTGGGGCTGAGAGGGGAGGCGCTGCATGGTTGTGGCTGAGAGGGGAGGGGTGGGTGGGTGGGAGGGGCTGAGAGGGGAGGGGTGGGTGGGTGGGAGGGGCTGAGAGGGGAGGGCTTGGGTGGGTGGGTTGGGCTGAGAGGGAAGGGGTGGGTGGGTGTTTGGGGCTGAGAGGGGAGGGCGTGTGTGGGTAGGTGTTGCTGAGATGGGAGGGGGTGGATGGGTGGTTGGGGCTCAGAGGGAAGTGTTTGTGTGGGTGGGTGGGGCTGAGAGGGGAGGGGAGGGGTTGGGGGGGCTGAGAAGGAAGGGGGTGGGTGGGTGTGCGGGTCTGAGAGGGAAGGGGGTGGGTGGGTGTGTGGGGCTGAGAAGGAAGGGGGTGTGTGGGTGGGTGGGGTTGAGAGGGGAGGGTATGGGTGGTGGGTGGGGCTGAGGGGATGATGTGGGTGAGGCTCAGAGGGGAGGGCTGCGTGGGTGGGTGGGTCTGAGAGAGAAGGGGGTGGGTGTGGCTGAGAGGGAAGGTGTGGGTGGGAGGGTGGGGCAGAGAGGGGACGGGGTCTGGGTGGGTGGGTGGGGATGGGAGGGGAGGGGGTGGGTGTGTGGGTGGGGCTGAGAGGTGAGGGGCTGGGTGGGGCTGAGAGGGGAGGGGTGGGTGGGTGGGTGGGGCTGTGCGAAGGGGGTGGGTGGGTGGGAGGGGCTAAGAGCAGAGGGGGTGGTTGGGTGGGTGGGGCTGAGAGGGAAGGTGTTGGGTGGGTGCGTGGGGTTGCGAGGGAATGGTGTGAGTGGGTGTGTGGGGCAGAGGGAAGGGGGTGGGTGGGGCTGAGATTGAATTGGGTGCATGGGTGGGTAGTTGGGGCTGAGAGGGAAGTGGGTGGGTTGGTGGGGCGGAGAGTGGAGTGGTTGGGTGGGTGGGTGGGGCTGAGAGGGATGGAGTTGGGTGGGTGGGTGGGGCTGAGAGGGATGGAGTTGGGTGGGTGGATGGGGCTGAGAGGGAAGGAGTTGGGTGGGTGAGTGGGGCTGAGAGGGAAGGAGTTGCGTGGCTGGGTGAGGCTGAGAGGGAAGGGGTTGGGTGGGTGGGTGGGGCTGAGCAGGAAGGAGGGGGGTTGGTGGATGGGGCTTTGAGGGAAGGGGAGGCTGTGGGTGTGTGGGTGGGGCTGAGAGTGAAGGGGATGGTGGGAGGTGCTGAGAGGGATGGGGGTGGGTCTGAGCAGGAAATGGAAGGGTGGGTGGGTTTGTGGGGCTGAGAGGGAAGTTGGTGGGTGGGTGGGTGGGTGGGGCTGAGAGGGATGGGGGTGGGGCTGAGCAGGAAGTGGTAGGGTGGGTGGTTTTGTGGGGCTGAGAGTGAAGTGAGTGGGTGGGTGGGGCTCAGGGGGAAGGGGGTCAGTGGGTTGGGCTGACAAGGGATGGGGTGGGTGGGTGGGCCTGAAGTGGAGGGGTGTGAATGTGGGTGGGTCTGAGACGGGTGGGCGTGGGTGGGTGGGTGGTTGGGGCTGAGAGGGGAGGGGGTGGTTGGGTGGGTGGGGCTGAGAGGGAAGGGGCGGGATGGGTGGGTGGGGCTGAAAGGGATGGGGTAGGGTGTGTGTGTGTGGGGCTGAAAGGTAAGTGGGTTTGTGGTTGGGTGGGGCTGAGAGGGTAGGGGGTGGGTGGGTGGGTGGGGCTGAGAGGGAAGTGGGTGGGTGGGTGGGCGGGGCTGAGAGGGAAGTGGGTGGGTGGGTAGGACTGAGAGGGCAGGGACTGGGTGTGTGATTGGGGCTGAGTGGGAAGGGAGTGGGTGGGTGGGAGGGGCTGAGAGGGAAGAGGTGGGTGGGGCTGAGAGGGGACGAGGTGTGGGTGGGTAGGGCTGAGAGGGAAGGGGCGGGGTGTGTGGGTGGGGCTGAGAGGGGAGGTGGTGATTGGATGAGTGGGGCTGTAAGGGATGGGGGAGGGTGGGTGGGTTTGGCTGTGAGGGATGGGGGTGGGTGGATGGGTTTGGCTGTGAGGGTTGGGGGTGGGTGTGTGGGTAGGGCTGAGGGGGAAGGTGAGGGTGGGAGGGTGGGGCTGAGAGGGGAGGGAGTGTGTGGTTGTGGCTGAGAGGGGAGTGGGTGGGTGTTTGGTTGGGGCTGAGAGGGAAGGGGTGGGTGGGTGGGTGGGGCTGAGAGGGGAGGGGGTGGGTGTGTGGGTGGGACTGAGAGAGGAGGGGTTGGGTGGGTGGGGCTGAGAGGGGAGGGGTGGGTGGGTGGTTGGGGCTGAGAAGGAAGGGGTGGGTGGGAGTGTGGGGCTGAGAGGGGAAGGGAGTGTGGTTGGGTGGAATTGAGAGGAAACGGGTTGTGCGGGAAGGTCTGAGAGGGGAGGGCGTGGGTGGGTGGGTGGGGCTGTGGGAAGGGGGTGGTTGGGTGGGAGGGGCTGAGAGGGAAGGTGTTGGGTGGGTGGGCGGATTTGAGAGGGAACGGGGTGGGTGGGTGTGTGGGGCAGAGAGGGAAGGGGGTGGGTGGGTGGGGCTGGGAGGGAAGGTGTTGGGTGAGTGGGTGGGGCTGGGAGGGAAGATAAGAGGTGAGTGGGTGGGGCTGAGAGGGAAGATAAGAGGTGAGTGGGTGGGGCTGAGAGGGAAGGTGTTGTGTGGGTGGCTGGGGCTGAGAGGGAAGGGGCGGGGTGGGTGGTTGGGGCTGAGAATGAAGTGGGTGCATGGGTGGGTAGTTGGGGCTGTGAGGGAAGTGGGTGTGGCTGTGAGGGATAAGGGTGGGCGGGAGATTCGGACTGAGTGGGAAGGGGGTGGGTGGGTGGGGCTGAAAGGTAAGTGGGTTTGTGGTTGGGTGGGGCTGAGAGGGAAGTGGGCGGGTGTGTGGGTGGGCGCGGCTGATAGGGAAGTGGGTGGGTCGGTCGGCGGGGCTGAGAGGGAAGGGGGTGGGTGGATGGGACTGAGTGGGCAGGGAGTGGGTGTGTGATTGGGGCTGAGTAGGAAGGGAGTGGGTGGGTGGATGGTGCTGAGAGGGGAGTGGGTGGTTGGGTGGGTAGGGCTGAAAGTGAAGGGGGTGGGTGGTTGGGTGGGGCTCAAAGGGAAGTGGGTGTGTGGTTGGGAGGGGCTGAGAGGGAAGTGGGTGGGTGGGTGGGTCTGAGAGGGGAGGGGGTGTGTGGCTGGGTGGGGTTGAGAGCTGAGCGTGTGCCTGGGTAGCTGGGGTTGAGAGTGGAAGGGATGAGTGCGTGGAGGTGAGAGGGTAGGTGTGAGAGGGAAGGGGTGGGTGGGAGGGTGGGGCTGAGAGGGGACAGGATCTGGGTGGGTGGGGCAGAGAGGGAAGGAGTGGGTGGGAGGGTGGGGCTGAGAGGGGTGGGGAAATCTGGTTGTGGCTGAGAGGGGAGGGGGTGGGTGGATGGGTGGGGCTGAGAGGGGAGGGGTTTGGTGGGTGTGTGGGGCTTAGAGGGAAGGGTGGGGCTGAGAGCAAAGGGGGTGGCTGGGTGGGCGGGGCTGAGAGTGAAGGGTGTGTGGGGGGCTGAGAGGGGAGGATTTGGGTGGGTGGGTGGGGCTGAGAGGGGAGGGGAGGTGGTGGGTGGGTGGGGCTGAGAGTGGAGGGTTTGGGTGGGTGGGTGGGGCTGAGAGGGGAGTTGTGCGTGGGTGGGTGTGGCTGAGAGGGGAGGGGTGGGTGAGGCTGAGAGGGGAGGGGTGGGTGGGTGGGTGGGGCTGAGAGGGGAGGGGTGGGTGGGCCTGAGAGGGAAGGGGGTCGGAGGCTGGATGGGCCAGAGAGGGGAGGGGGTGGCTGGGTTGGAGGGTCTGAGATGGTCGGGGAGTGTGGGTGTGGCTGAGAGGGGAGGGCGTTGGGCTGAGTGTGAGGGGGTGGGTGCGTATGTGGGTGGGTTTGAGAGGGGAGGGGTGGGTGGGTGGGGCTGAGAAAGAAGTGGGAGGGTGGGTGGGGCTGAGAGGGAAAGGGGGTGGGTGGGTGGACGGGTCTGAGAGTGAAGGGTGTGGGTAGGTGTGTGGGGTGAGAAGGAAGTGGGTGGGTGGGTGGGGTTGAGAGGGAAGGTTATGGGTGGGTGGGTGGGACTGAGGGGAGGATTTGAGTGGGTGGGGCTCAGAGGGGAGGGGGTGGGTGTGTGGGTGGGGCTGAGAGGGGAGGGGAGGGGGTGGGTGGGTGGGACTGAGTGGGCAGGGACTGGGTGTGTGATTGGGGCTGAGTGGGAAGGGAGTGGGTGGGTGGGTGGGGCTGAGAGGGGAGTGGATGGGTGGGTGGGTAGGGCTCAAAGGTAAGTGGGTGTGTGTTTGGGTGGGGCTGAGAGGGAATGTGTAGGGTGGCTGGGTATGAGAGGAGAGGGGGTGTGTGGCTGGGTGGGGTTGAGAGCTGAGCGAGTGCGTGGGTAGCTGGGGTTGAGAGTGGAAGGGATGGGTGCGTGGGGTGAGAGGGTAGGTGTGAGAGGGTTGGGTTGGGTGGGGCTGAGAGGGATGTTATGGGTGGGAGTGTGGGGCTGAGAGGGGAGGGGGTGGGTGGGTGGGTGGGGCTGAGAGATGAGGGGGTGGGTGGGTGGGTGGGACTGAGACTGGTGGGGGTGGGTGGGTGGGAGGGTGGGGCTGAGAGGGGAGGGAGTGTTTGGTTGGGGCTGAGCAGGAAGGGGTGGGTGGGTGGGTGTGTGGGGCTGAGAGGGGAGGGGGGTGGGTGTGTGGGTGGGACTGAGAAGGAAGGGGTGGGTGGGAGTGTGGGGCTGAGAGGGGAAGGGAGTGTGGTTGGGTGGAATTGAGAGGAAACGGGTTGTGCGGGAAGGTCTGAGAGGGGAGGGCGTGGGTGGGTGGGTGGGGCTGTGGGAAGGGGGTGGTTGGGTGGGAGGGGCTGAGAGGGAAGGTGTTGGGTGGGTGGGCGGATTTGAGAGGGAACGGGGTGGGTGGGTGGGTGGGGCTGGGAGGGAAGGTGTTGGGTGAGTGGGTGGGGCTGAGAGGGAAGATAAGAGGTGGGTGGGTGGGGCTGAGAGGGAAGGGGCGGGGTGGGTGGTTGGGGCTGAGAGGGAAGGTGGTGAGTGGGTGCGTGGGGCTGAGATTGAAGTGGGTGCATGGGTGGGTAGTTGGGGCTGTGAGGGAAGTGGGTGTGGCTGTGAGGGATAAGGGTGGGCGGGAGATTCGGACTGAGTGGGAAGGGGGTGGGTGGGTGGGGCTGAAAGGTAAGTGGGTTTGTGGTTGGGTGGGGCTGAGAGGGAAGTGGGTGGGTGTGTGGGTGGGCAGGGCTGATAGGGAAGTGGGTGGGTCGGTCGGCGGGGCTGAGAGGGAAGGGGGTGGGTGGATGGGACTGAGTGGGCAGGGAGTGGGTGTGTGATTGGGGCTGAGTAGGAAGGGAGTGGGTGGGTGGATGGTGCTGAGTGGGGAGTGGATGGGTGGGTGGGTAGGGCTGAAAGTGAAGGGGGTGGGTGGTTGGGTGGGGCTCAAAGGGAAGTGGGTGTGTGGTTGGGAGGGGCTGAGAGGGAAGTGGGTGGGTGGGTGGGTCTGAGAGGGGAGGGGGTGTGTGGCTGGGTGGGGTTGAGAGCTGAGCGTGTGCCTGGGTAGCTGGGGTTGAGAGTGGAAGGGATGAGTGCGTGGAGGTGAGAGGGTAGGTGTGAGAGGGAAGGAGTGGGTGGGAGGGTGGGGCTGAGAGGGGACAGGATCTGGGTGGGTGGGGCTGAGAGGGGTGGGGAAATCTGGTTGTGGCTGAGAGGGGAGGGGGTGGGTGGATGGGTGGGGCTGAGAGGGGAGGGGTTTGGTGGGTGTGTGGGGCTTAGAGGGAAGGGTGGGGCTGAGAGCAAAGGGGGTGGCTGGGTGGGCGGGTCTGAGAGGGAAGGGTGTGGGTAGGTGTATGGGGCGAGAAGGAAGTGGGTGGGTGGGGCTGAGAAGGAAGGTTATGGGTGGGTGGGTGGGACTGAGGGGAGGATTTGTGTGGGTGGGGCTCAGAGGGGAGGGGGTGGGTGTGTGGGTGGGGCTGAGAGGGGAGGGGAGGGGGTGGGTGGGTGGGACTGAGTGGGCAGGGACTGGGTGTGTGATTGGGGCTGAGTGGGAAGGGAGTGGGTGGGTGGGTGGGGCTGAGAGGGGAGTGGATGGGTGGGTGGGTAGGGCTCAAAGGTAAGTGGGTGTGTGTTTGGGTGGGGCTGAGAGGGAATGTGTAGGGTGGCTGGGTATGAGAGGAGAGGGGGTGTGTGGCTGGGTGCGGTTGAGAGCTGAACGAGTGCGTGGGTAGCTGGGGTTGAGAGTGGAAGGGATGGGTGCGTGGGGTGAGAGGGTAGGTGTGAGAGGGTTGGGTTGGGTGGGGCTGAGAGGGATGTTATGGGTGGGAGTGTGGGGCTGAGAGGGGAGGGGGTGGGTGGGTGGGGCTGAGAGGGGAGGGGGTGTGTGGTTGTGGCTGAGAGATGAGGGGGTGGGTGGGTGGGTGGGGCTGAGAGGGGAGGGGGTGGGTGGGTGGGTGGGGCTGAGAGGGGAGGGGGTGGGTGGGTGGGTGGGGCTGAGAAGGGAGGGGGTGGGTGGGTGGGGCTGAGAGGGGACGGGGTCTGGGTGGGTGGGTGGGGCTGAGAGGGGCGGGGGTGGGTGGGTGGGGTGGGGCTGAGCAGGAAGGAAGTCGGTTGGTGGCTGGGGCTTTGAGGGAAGGGGAGGCTGTGGGTGAGTGGGTGGGGTTGAGAGGGAAGGGTGTGGTGGGGTGGGGCTGAGATGGATGGGGGGTGGGGGCTGAGCAGGAAGGGGGAGGGTGGGTGGGTTTGTGGGGCTGAGAGTGAAGTGAGTGTGTGGGTGGGGCTCAGGGGGAAGGGGGGCGGTGAGTTGGGCTGACAAGGGATGGGATGGGTGGGTGGGCCTGAAGGGGAGGGGTGTGTATGTGGGTGGGTCTGAGACCAGTGGGGGTGGGTGTGGCTGAGAGGGGAGGGGATGGTTGGGTGGGTGGGCCTGAGAGGGAAGGGGCGGAGTGGGTGGGTGGGGCTGAGAAGGAAGGAGGTGAGAGGGTGGGTGGGGCTGAGATTGAAGTGGGTGCTTGGGTGGGTAGTTGGGGTTGTGAGGGAAGTGGGTGTGGCTGTGAGGGATGGGGGTGGTGGGTGGGTGTGGCTGTGAGGGATGGGGGTGTGTGGGTGGGTGGGGCTGTGAGGGATGGGGGTGGGTGTGTGGGTGTGGCTTGAGGGATGGGGGTGGTGGGTGGGTTTGGATGTGAGGGATGAGGGTGTCTGGGTGGGTGGGGATGAGAGGGAAGGGGATGCGTGGGTGGATGGCTCGGAGCAGGAAGTGGGTGGGTGGGACTGAACGGGCAGGGGGTGGGTGTGTGATTGGGGCTGAGTGGGAAGGGAATGGGTGGGTGGGTGGGGCTAAGAGGGGAGTGGATGGGTGGGTGGGTAGGTCTGAAAGTAAAGGGAGTGGGTGGTTGGGTGGGGCTCAAAGGGAAGTGGGTGTATTTTTGGGTGGGGCTGAGAGGGAAGGGGTGGGTGGGGCTGAGAGGGAAGGAGTTGGGTTGGTGGATGGGGCATTGAGGGAAGGGGAGATTTTGGGTGAGTGGGTGGGGCTGAGAGGGAAGGTGTTGGGTGTGTGGGTGGGGCTGAGAGGGAAGGTGGTGGGTGGGTGGGTGGGTGGGGCTGAGAGTGAAGTCGTTGGGTGAGTGGGTGGGGCTGAGAGGGAAGGAGTTGGGTGGGTGTGTGGGTGGGGCTGAGAGGGAAGGTGGTGGGTGGGTGGGTGGGTGGGGCTGAGAGTGAAGTCGTTGGGTGAGTGGGTGGGGCTGAGAGGGAAGGAGTTGGGTGGGTGGGTGGGTGGGGCTGAGCAGGAAGGAGGTGGGTTGGTGCATGGGGCTTTGAGGGAAGGGGAGGCTGTGGTTGAGTGGGTTGCGCTGAGAGGAAAGGGGTTGGTGGGTGTGTGGGTGGGGCTGAGAGTGAAGGGGGTGGGTGGGTGGGTGGGGCTGAGAGGGAAGGTGGTGCGTGGATGGGTGGGGCTGAGAGGGAAAGTGGTGGGTGAGTGGGTGGGAGGGTGGGGCTGAGAGGGGACGGGGTCTGGGTGGTTGGTACTGAGAGGGGAGGGGATGGGTGTTTGGTTGGGGCTGAGAGGGAAGGGGTGGGTGGGTGGGGCTGAGAGGGGAGTGGATGGGTGGGTGGGTGGGGCTGAGAGGGAAGGAGATGGTTGGGTGGGTGGGGCTGAGGGAAGGGGTTGGGTGGGTGGGTGGGGCTGAGAGGGAAGGAGTTGGGTGGGTGGGTGGGGCTGAGAGGGAAGGAGTTGGGTTGGTGGATGGGGCTTTGAGGGAAGGGGAGACTGTGGGTGAGTGGGTGGGGCTGAGAGGGAAGGTGGTTGGAGGGTGGGTGGGACTGAGAGTGAAGTGGTTGGGTGTGTGGGTGGGGCTGAGAGGGATGGAGTTGGGTGGGTGGGTGGGGCTGAGAGGGAAGGAGTTGGGTGGGTGGGTGGGGCTGAGCAGGAAGGAGTTGGGTGGGTGGGTGGGTGGGGCTGAGAGGGGAGGGGGTGGTAGGGTGGGTGGGTCTGAGAGGGAAGGGGCGGGATGGGTGGGTGGGGCTGAGAGGGAAGGTGGTGAGAGGGTGGGTGGGGCTGAGATTGAAGTGGGTGCTTGGGTGGGTAGTTGGGTCTGTGAGGGAAGTGGGTGTGGCTGTGAGGGATGGGAGTGGTGGGTGGATGTGGCTGTGAGGGATGGGGGTGGGTGGGTGGGTGTGACTGTGAGGGATGGGGGTGGGTGGGTGGGTGTGGCTGTGAGGGATGGGGTGGGTGGGTGGGTGTGGCTGTGAGGGATGGGGGTGGGTGGGTGGGTGTGGCTGTGAGGAATGGGGGTGCGTGGGTGTGTTTGGATGTAAGGGATGGGGGTGGGTGAGTGGGTTAGGCTGAGGGATGGGGGTGCGTGAGTGTGTGGGGATGAGAGGGAAGGGGATGCGTGGGTGGTTGGCTTGGAGCAGGAAGTGGGTGGGTGGGACTGAGCGAGCAGGGGGTGGGTGTGTGGTTCGGACTGAGTGGGAAGGTGGTGAGTGGGTGGGGCTGAGAATGAAGGGGGAGGGTAGTTGGGTGGGGCTGAGAGCGAAGGGGTTGGGTGTGTGTGTGGGGCTGAAAGGTAAGTGGGTTTGTGGTTGGGTGGGGCTAAGAGGGAAGGGGGGTGGTGGGTGGGGCTGAGTGGGCAGGGACTGGGTGTGTGATTGGGGCTGAGTGGGAAGGGAGTGGGTGGGTGGGTGGAGCTGAGAGGGGAGTGGATGGGTGGGTGGGTAGGTCTGAAAGTGAAGGGGGTGGGTGGTTGGGTGGGGCTCAAAGGGAAGTGGGTGTGTGTTTGGGTGGGGCTGAGAGGGAAGGGGTGGGTGGAGCTGAGAGGGGACGGGGTCTGGGTGGCTAGGGCTGAGAGGAAAGATGAGGGTGGGAGGTTGCGGCTGAGAGGTGACGGGGTCTGGGTGGTTGGGGCTGATAGGGGAGGGGGGTGGGTGTTTGTTTGGGGCTGAGGGGGCAGGGGTGGGTGGGTGGTTGGGGCTGAGAGGGAAGGGGTTGGTGGTTGGGTGGGGCTGAGAGGGAAGGGATGGGTGGGTGGGGCTGAGAGGGAAGGAGATGGTTGGGTGGGTGGGGCTGAGGGAAGGGGTTGGGTGGGTGGGTGGTGCTGAGAGGGAAGGGGTTGGGTGGGTGGGTGGGGCTGAGACGGAAGGAGATGGGTGGGTGGGTGGGGTCTGAGATGGAAGGATTTGGGTGGGTGGGTGGGGCTGAGAGGGAACGAGTTGGGAAGGTGGGTGGGGCTGAGCAGGAAGGAGTTGGGTTGGTGGATGGGGCTTTGAGGGACGGTGGTGGGTGGGTGGGTGGGTCTGAGAGGGAAGGGGGGTGGTGGGAGGGGCTGAGAGGGATGGGGATGGGGCTGAGCAGGAAGGGGGAGGGTGGGTGTGTTTGTGGGGCTAAGAGTGAAGTGGGTGGGTGTGCGGGGCTGAGGGAGAA
Source organism: Isurus oxyrinchus (assembly GCA_026770705.1). Lineage (NCBI taxonomy): Eukaryota > Metazoa > Chordata > Chondrichthyes > Lamniformes > Lamnidae > Isurus > Isurus oxyrinchus. The sequence continues at coordinate 69,579 of JANJGN010002028.1, forward strand.
TGGGGTCGGTGGGTTGGGCTGACAAGCTATGGGGGTGGGTGGGTGGGCCTGAAAGGGAGGGGTGTGTATGTGGGTGGGACTGAGACTGGTGGGGGTGGGGCTGAGAGGGGAGGGAGTGTGTGGTTGTGGCTGAGAGGGGAGTGGGTGGGTGTTTGGTTGGGGCTGAGAGGGAAGGGGTGGGTGGGTGGGTGGGGCTGAGAGGGGAGGGGTTGGGTGGGTGGGGCTGAGAGGGGAGGGGTGGGTGGGTGATTGGGGCTGAGAAGGAAGGGGTGGGTGGGAGTGTGGGGCTGAGAGGGGAAGGGAGTGTGGTTGGGTGGAATTGAGAGGAAACGGGTTGTGCGGGAAGGTCTGAGAGGGGAGGGCGTGGGTGGGTGGGTGGGTGGGGCTGTGGGAAGGGGGTGGTTGGGTGGGAGGGGCTGAGAGGGAAGGTGTTGGGTGGGTGGGCGGATTTGAGAGGGAACGGGGTGGGTGGGTGTGTGGGGCAGAGAGGGAAGGGGGGTGGGTGGGTGGGGCTGGGAGGGAAGGTGTTGGGTGAGTGGGTGGGGCTGAGAGGGAAGATAAGAGGTGAGTGGGTGGGGCTGAGAGGGAAGATAAGAGGTGAGTGGGTGGGGCTGAGAGGGAAGGGGCGGGGTGGGTGGTTGGGGCTGAGAGGGAAGGTGGTGAGTGGGTGGTTGGGGCTGAGATTGAAGTGGGTGCATGGGTGGGTAGTTGGGGCTGTGAGGGAAGTGGGTGTGGCTGTGAGGGATAAGGGTGGGCGGGAGATTCGGACTGAGTGGGAAGGGGGTGGGTGGGTGGGGCTGAAAGGTAAGTGGGTTTGTGGTTGGGTGGGGCTGAGAGGGAAGTGGGTGGGTGTGTGGGTGGGCAGGGCTGATAGGGAAGTGGGTGGGTCGGTCGGCGGGGCTGAGAGGGAAGGGGGTGGGTGGATGGGACTGAGTGGGCAGGGAGTGGGTGTGTGATTGGGGCTGAGTAGGAAGGGAGTGGGTGGGTGGATGGTGCTGAGTGGGGAGTGGATGGGTGGGTGGGTAGGGCTGAAAGTGAAGGGGGTGGGTGGTTGGGTGGGGCTCAAAGGGAAGTGGGTGTGTGGTTGGGAGGGGCTGAGAGGGAAGTGGGTGGGTGGGTGGGGCTGAGAGGGGAGGGGGGTGTGTGGCTGGGTGGGGTTGAGAGCTGAGCGTGTGCCTGGGTAGCTGGGTTGAGAGTGGAAGGGATGAGTGCGTGGAGGTGAGAGGGTAGGTGTGAGAGGGAAGGGGTGGGTGGGTGTGTGGGGCTGAGAAGGAATGGGGTGGGTGGTTGTGGCTGAGAGGGGAGGGGGTGGGTGGGTGACCGGGTCTGAGAGGGAAGGGTGTGGGTAGGTGTGTGGGGCGAGAAGGAAGTGGGTGTTTGGGTGTGTGGGGCTGAGAAGGAAGGGGGTGGGTGTGTGGGTGGGGCTGAGAGGGGAGGGGAGGGGGTGGGTGGGTGGGACTGAGTGGGCATTGACTGGGTGTGTGATTGGGGCTGAGTGGGAAGGGATTGGGTGGGTGGGTGGGGCTGAGAGGGGAGTGGATGGGTGGGTGGGTAGGGCTGAAAGTGAAGGGGGTGGTTGGTTGGGTAGGGCTCAAAGGTAAGTGGGTGTGTGTTTGGGTGGGGCTAAGAGGGAATGGGTTGGGTGGGTGGGTATGAGAGGAGAGGGGGTGTGTGGCTGGCTGGGGTTGAGAGCTGAGCGAGTGCGTGGGTAGCTGGGGTTGAGAGTGGAAGGGATGGGTGCGTGGGGTGAGAGGGTAGGTGTGAGAGGTTTGGGTTGGGTGGGGCTGAGAGGGATGTTATGGGTGGGAGGGTGGGGCTGAGAGGGGAGGGGGTGTGTGGTTGTGGCTGAGAGATGAGGGGGTGGGTGGGTGGGTGGGGCTGAGAGGGGAGGGCGTGGGTGAGTGGGTGGGGCTGAGAGGGGAGGGGGTGGGTGGGTGGGTGGGGCTGAGAGGGGAGGGGGGTGGGTGGGTGGGTGGGGCTGAGAGGGGAGGGGGTGGGTGGGTGGGTGGGGCTGAGAGGGGAGGGGGTGGGTGGGTGGGGCTGAGATGGGACGGCGTCTGGCTGGGTGGGTGGGGCTGAGAGGGGCGGGGGTGGGTGGGTGGGTGGGGCTGAGAGGGAAGTAGTTGGGTGGCCGGATGGGGCTGAGCAGGAAGGAGGTCGGTTGGTGGCTGGGGCTTTGAGGGAAGGGGAGGCTGTGGGTGAGTGGGTGGGGCTGAGAGGAAAGGGGTTGGCGGGTGTGTGGGTGGGGCTGAGAGTGAAGGGGGTGGGTGGGTGGGGCTGAGACGGAAGGTGGTCCATGGGTGGGTGGGACTGAGAGGGAAGGTGGTAGGTGGGTGGGTGGGTGGGGCTGAGAGGGAAGGGGGTGGTGGGTGGGGCTGAGAGGGAAGGGGGTGGGGCTGAGCAGGAAGGGGAAGGTGGGTGGGTTTGTGGGGCTGAGAGTGAAGTGAGTGTGTGGGTGGGGCTCAGGGGGAAGGGGGGCGGTGAGTTGGGCTGACAAGGGATGGGGTGGGTGGGTTGGCCTGAAGGGGAGGGGTGTGTATGTGGGTGGGTCTGAGACCAGTGGGGGTGGGTGGGGCTGAGAGGGGAGGGGATGGTTGGGTGGGTGGGCTTGAGAGGGAAGGGGCGGAGTGGGTGGGTGGGGCTGAGAAGGAAGGAGGTGAGAGGGTGGGTGGGGCTGAGATTGAAGTGGGTGCTTGGGTGGGTAGTTGGGGCTGTGAGGGAAGTGGGTGTGGCTGTGAGGGATGGGGGTGGTGGGTGGGTGTGGCTGTGAGGGATGGGGGTGGTGGGTGGGTTTGGATGTGAGGGATGGGGGTGTGTGGGTGGGTGAGGCTGTGAGGGATGGGGTGGGTGGGTGGGTGTGGCTGTGAGGGATGGGGGTGGTGGGTGGGTTTGGATGTGAGGGATGGGGGTGGCTGGGTGGGTGGGGATGAGAGGGAAGGGGATGCGTGGGTGGATGGCTCGGAGCAGGAAGTGGGTGGGTGTGTGATTGGGGCTGAGTGGGAAGCGAATGGGTGGGTGGGTGGGGCTAAGAGGGGAGTGGATGGGTGTGTGGGTAGGTCTGAAAGTAAAGGGAGTGGGTGGTTGGGTGGGGTTCAAAGGGAAGTGGGTGTATTTTTGGGTGGGGCTGAGAGGGAAGGAATGGGTGGGGTTGAGAGGGGACGGGGTCTGGGTGGCTAGGGCTGAGAGGGAAGGTGAGGGTGGGAGGGTGGGGCTGAGAGGGGACGGGGTCTGGGTGGTTGGCTCCAAGAGGGGAGGGGATGGGTGTTTGGTTGGGGCTGAGAGGGAAGGGGTGTGTGGGTGGGTGGGGCTGAGAGGGAAGGGGTTGTGTGGGTGGGTGGGGCTGAGAGGGAAGGTGGGTGGGTGGGGCTGAGTGGGAAGGAGTTGGGTTGGTGGATGGGGCATTGAGGGAAGGGGAGACTTTGGGTGAGTGGGTGGGGCTGAGAGGGAAGGTGGTGGGTGGGTGGGTGGGTAGGGCTGAGAGGGATGGAGTTGGGTGGGTGGGTGGGGCTGAGAGGGCAGGAGTTGGGCGGGTGTGTGGGGCTGAGAGGGAAGGTGGTGCGTGGATGGGTGGGGCTGAGAGGGAAAGTGGTGGGTGAGTGGGTGGGAGGGTGGGGCTGAGAGGGGACGGGGTCTGGGTGGTTGGGGCTGAGAGGGGAGGGGATGTGTGTTTGGTTGGGGCTGAGAGGGAAGGGGTGGGTGGGTGGTTGGGGCTGAGAGGGGAGTGGATGGGTGGGTGGGTGGGGCTGAGAGGGAAGGAGATGGTTGGGTGGGTGGGGCTGAGGGAAGGGGTTGGGTGGGTGGGTGGTGCTGAGAGAGAAGGAGTTGGGTGGGTGGGTGGGGCTGAGAGGGAAGGAGTTGTGTTGGTGGATGGGGCTTTGAGGGAAGGGGAGACTGTGTGTGAGTGGGTGGGGCTGAGAGGGAAGGTGGTTGGAGGGTGGGTGGGGCTGAGAGTGAAGTGGTTGGGTGTGTGGGTGGGGCTGAGAGGGATGGAGTTGGGTGGGTGGGTGGGGCTGAGAGGGCAGGAGTTGGGTGGGTGGGTGGGGCTGAGAGGGCAGGAGTTGGGTGGGTGGGTGGGGCTGAGCAGGAAGGAGGTGGGTTGGTGGATGGGGCTTTGAGGGAACGGGAGGCTGTGGTTGAGTGGGTGGGACTGAGAGGAAAGGGGTTGGCGGGTGTGTGGGTGGGGCTGAGAGTGAAGGGGGTGGGTGGGTGGTTGGGGCTGAGAGGGATGGGGGTGGTGCTGAGCAGGAAGGGGGATGGTGGGTGCGTTTGTGGGGCTGAGAGTGAAGTGAGTGGGTGGGTGGGGCTGAGGGGGAAGGTGATCGGTGGGTTGGTCTGACAATGGATGGGGTGGGTGGGTGGGCCTGAAGGGGAGGGCTGTGTATTTGGGTGGGTCTGAGACCGGTGTGGGTGGGTGGGGCTGAGAGGGGAGGGGGGTGGTAGGGTGGGTGGGTCTGAGAGGGAAGGGGCGGGATGGGTGGGTGGGGCTGAGAGGGAAGGTGGTGAGAGGGTGGGTGGGGCTGAGATTGAAGTGGGTGCTTGGGTGGGTAGTTGGGTCTGTGAGGGAAGTGGGTGTGGCTGTGAGGGATGGGAGTGGTGGGTGGATGTGGCTGTGAGGGATGGGGGTGGGTGGGTGGGTGTGTCTGTGAGGGATGGGGGTGGGAGGGTGGGTGTGGCTGTGAGGGATGGGGGTGGGAGGGTGGGTGTGGCTGTGAGGGATGGGGGTGCGTGGGTGTGTTTGGATGTAAGGGATGGGGGTGGGTGAGTGGGTTAGGCTGAGGGATGGGGGTGCGTGAGTGTGTGGGGATGAGAGGGAAGGGGATGGGTGGGTGGGTGGCGCTGAGAGGGAAGGTGGTGCGTGGATGGGTGGGGCTGAGAGGGAAAGTGGTGGGTGAGTGGGTGGGTGGGTGGGGCTGAGAGGGGACGGGGTCTGGGTGGTTGGGGCTGAGAGGGGAGGGGATGGGTGTTTGGTTGGGGCTGAGAGGGAAGGGGTGGGTGGGTGGGTGGGGCTGAGAGGGGAGTGGATGGGTGGGTGGGTGGGGCTGAGAGGGAAGGAGATGGTTGGGTGGGTGGGGCTGAGGGAAGGGGTTGGGTGGGTGGGTGGTGCTGAGAGGGAAGGAGTTGAGTGGGTGGGTGGGGCTGAGAGGGAAGGAGTTGGGTTGGTGGATGGGGCTTTGAGGGAAGGGGAGGCTGTGGTTGAGTGGGTGGGACTGAGAGGAAAGGGGTTGGCGGGTGTGTGGGTGGGGCTGAGAGTGAAGGGGGTGGGTGGGTGGTTGGGGCTGAGAGGGATGGGGGTGGTGCTGAGCAGGAAGGGGGATGGTGGGTGCGTTTGTGGGGCTGAGAGTGAAGTGAGTGGGTGGGTGGGGCTGAGGGGGAAGGTGGTCGGTGGGTTGGTCTGACAATGGATGGGGTGGGTGGGTGGGCCTGAAGGGGAGGGCTGTGTATTTGGGTGGGTCTGAGACCGGTGTGGGTGGGTGGGGCTGAGAGGGGAGGGGGGTGGTAGGGTGGGTGGGTCTGAGAGGGAAGGGGCGGGATGGGTGGGTGGGGCTGAGAGGGAAGGTGGTGAGAGGGTGGGTGGGGCTGAGATTGAAGTGGGTGCTTGGGTGGGTAGTTGGGTCTGTGAGGGAAGTGGGTGTGGCTGTGAGGGATGGGAGTGGTGGGTTGATGTGGCTGTGAGGGATGGGGGTGGGTGGGTGGGTGTGGCTGTGAGGGATGGGGGTGGGTGGGTGGGTGTGGCTGTGAGGGATGGGGGTGGGAGGGTGGGTGTGGCTGTGAGGGATGGGGGTGGGTGGGTGGGTGTGGCTGTGAGGAATGGGGGTGCGTGGGTGTGTTTGGATGTAAGGGCTGGGGGTGGGTGAGTGGGTTAGGCTGAGGGATGGGGGTGCGTGAGTGTGTGGGGATGAGAGGGAAGGGGGTGGGTGGGTGGGTGGCGCTGAGAGGGAAGGTGGTGCGTGGATGGGTGGGGCTGAGAGGGAAAGTGGTGGGTGAGTGGGTGGTGGGTGGGGCTGAGAGGGGACGGGGTCTGGGTGGTTGGGGCTGAGAGGGGAGGGGATGGGTGTTTGGTTGGGGCTGAGAGGGAAGGGGTGGGTGGGTGGGTGGGGCTGAGAGGGGAGTGGATGGGTGGGTGGGTGGGGCTGAGAGGGAAGGAGATGGTTGGGTGGGTGGGGCTGAGGGAAGGGGTTGGGTGGGTGGGTGGTGCTGAGAGGGAAGGAGTTGGGTGGGTGGGTGGGGCTGAGAGGGAAGGAGTTGGGTTGGTGGATGGGGCTTTGAGGGAAGGGGAGACTGTGTGTGAGTGGGTGGGGCTGAGAGGGAAGGTGGTTGGAGGGTGGGTGGGGCTGAGAGTGAAGTGGTTGGGTGTGTGGGTGGGGCTGAGAGGGATGGAGTTGGGTGGGTGGGTGGGGCTGAGCAGGAAGGAGGTGGGTTGGTGGATGGGGCTTTGAGGGAAGGGGAGGCTGTGGTTGAGTGGGTGGGACTGAGAGGAAAGGGGTTGGCGGGTGTGTGGGTGGGGCTGAGAGTGAAGGGGGTGGGTGGGTGGTTGGGGCTGAGAGGGATGGGGGTGGTGCTGAGCAGGAAGGGGGATGGTGGGTGCGTTTGTGGGGCTGAGAGTGAAGTGAGTGGATGGGTGGGGCTGATGGGGAAGGTGGTCGGTGGGTTGGTCTGACAATGGATGGGGTGGGTGGGTGGGCCTGAAGGGGAAGGCTGTGTATTTGGGTGGGTCTGAGACCGGTGTGGGTGGGTGGGGCTGAGAGGGGAGGGGGTGGTAGGGTGGGTGGGTCTGAGAGGGAAGGGGCAGGATGGGTGGGTGGGGCTGAGAGGGAAGGTGGTGAGAGGGTGGGTGGGGCTGAGATTGAAGTGGGTGCTTGGGTGGGTAGTTGGGTCTGTGAGGGAAGTGGGTGTGGCTGTGAGGGATGGGAGTGGTGGGTGGATGTGGCTGTGAGGGATGGGGGTGGGTGGGTGGATGTGGCTATGAGGAATGGGGGTGCGTGGGTGTGTTTGGATGTGAGGGATGGGGGTGGGTGAATGGGTTAGGATGAGGGATGGGGGTGCGTGGGTGTGTGGGGATGAGAGGGAAGGGGATGCGTGGGTGGATGGCTTGGAGCAGGAAGTGGGTGGGTGGGACTGAGTGGGCAGGGGGTGGGTGTGTGGTTCGGACTGAGTGGGAAGGGGGTGAGTGGGTGGGGCTGAGAATGTAGGGGGAGGGTAGTTGGGTGGGGCTGAGAGCGAAGGGGTTGGGTGTGTGTGTGGGGCTGAAAGGTAAGTGGGTTTGTGGTTGGGTGGGGCTAAGAGGGTATGGGGTGGTGGGTGGGGCTGAGTGGGCAGGGACTGGGTGGGTGGGTGGAGCTGAGAGGGGAGTGGATGGGTGGGTGGGTAGGTCTGAAAGTGAAGGGGGTGGGTGGTTGGGTGGGGCTCAAAGGGAAGGGGGTGTGTGTTTGGGTGAGGCTGAGAGGGAAGGGGTGGGTGGAGCTGAGAGGGGACGGGGTCTGGGTGGCTAGGGCTGAGAGGAAAGATGAGGGTGGGAGGTTGGGGCTGAGAGGGGAGGTGGTGGGTGGGTGGTTGGGGCTGAGAGGGAAGGGGTGGGTGGGTGCGTGGGGCTGAGAGGGAAGGAGATGGGTGAGTGGGTGGGGCTGAGAGGGAAGGGGTTGGGTGGGTGGGTGGGGCTGAGACGGAAGGAGTTGGGTGGGTGGGTGGGGCTGAGAGGGAAGGGTTGGGTGGATGGTTGGGGCTGAGAGGGAAGGAGTTGGGTTGGTGGATGGGGCTTTGAGGGAAGGGGAGACTGTGGGTGAGTGGGTGGGGCTGAGAGGGAAGGTGTTGGGTGTGTGGGTGGGGCTGAGAGGGAATGGGTTGGTGGGTGGGGCTGAGAGGGATGGGGGTGGGGCTGAGCAGGAAGGGGAAGGGTGGGTGGGTTTGTGGGGCTGAGAGTGAAGTGGGTGGGTGGGTGGGCCTGAAGGTGTGGGGTGTGTATGTGGTTGGGACTGAGACGGGTAGGGGTGGGTGGGTGGGAGGGTGTGGCTGAGAGGGTAGGGATTGGGTGGGTGGGTTGGGCAGACAGGACAGTGGGAGTGTGGTTGGGTGGAATTGAGAGGAAACGGGTTGTGTGGGAGGGTCTGAGAGGGGAGGGTGTGGGTGGGTTGGTGGGGCTGTGGGAAGGGTGTGGGTGGGTGGGTGGGGCTGGGAGGGAAGGGGCGGAGTGGGTGGGTGGGGCTGAGAGGGAAGGTGGTGAGTGGATGGGTTGGGCTGAGATTGAAGTGGGTGCATGGGTGGGTAGTTGGGGCTGTGAGGGAAGTGGGTGTGGCTGTGAGGGATGGGGGTGGGTGGGTGGGTGGGTTTGGCTGTGAGGGATGGGGGTGGGTGGGTGGGTGGGTTTGGCTGTGAGGGATGGGGGTGGGTGGGTTGGTGAGGCTGAGAGGGAAGGGGATGCGTGCGTGGATGGCTCGGAGCAGGAATTGGGTGGGTGGGACTGAGCGGGCAGCGGGTGGGTGTATGGTTCGGACTGAGTGGGAAGGGGGTGGTTGGGTGGGGCTGAGAGCGAAGGGGCTGGGTGTGTGTGTGGGGCTGAAAGGTAAGTGGGTTTGTGGTTGGGTGGGGCTGAGAGGGTAGGGGTTGGGTGGGTGGGGCTGAGAGGGAAGTGGGTGGGTGGGTGGGTGGGGTTGAGACGGGAGGGTATGGGTGGGTGGGTGGGGCTGAGAGGGGAGGGGAGGGGGTGGGTGGGTGGGGCTGAAAGTGGAGGGGTGGGCCTGAGAGGGGAGTTGTGCGTGGGTGGGTGGGGCTGAGAGGGGAGGGGTGCATGGGTGGGTGGGTCGGTGGGGCTGAGAGGGTATGGGTGGGTGGGGCTGAGAGTGGACGGGGTGGCTGGGTTGGAGGGTCTGTGATGGAGGGGGTGAGTGGGTGGGGCTGTGTAGGGAGGACGTGGGGCTGAGTGTGAGGGGGTGGGTGCGTATGTGGGTGGGTCTGAAAGACTAGGGGTGGGTGGGTGGGGCTGAGAAAGAACGGGGAGGGTGGCTGCGTGGGTGGGGCTGAGAGGGATAGGGCGGATTCTAGAGGAAAGGGGGGGTGGGTGGGTGGGTCTGAGAAGGAATGGGGTGGGTGGGTGGGTGGGGCTGAGAGGGAAGGGTGTGGGTGGGTGTGTGGGGCAAGAAGGAATTGGATGGGTGGGGCTGAGAGGGGAGGGGGTGGACGGGTGGGTAGGGCTGAGAGAGAAGTGGGTGTTTGGTTATGTGGGGCTCAGAAGGAAGGGGGTGGGTGGGTGGGTGGGGTTCAGAGGTGAGTTTATGTGTGGGTGGGTAGGGCTGACCGGAGGATGTGTGTGGGTGGGGCTCAGAGGGGAGGAATGGGTGTGTGGGTGGGGCTGAGAGGGGAGGGGAGGGGGTGGGTGCGTGGGACTGAGAGGGGAGGGGTTGGGTGGGTGGGTGGGGCTGAGAGGGGAGGGTTGCGAGGGTGGGTGGGGCTGAGAGGGAAGGGAGTGGGTGGCTTGGTAGGTGGGGCTAGGACGGAAGGGGCTGGGTGGGTGGTTGGGGCAGAGAGGTTAGGGGCAGGGTGGTGGGTTGGGAATAAGAGGGTAGGGCGTGGGTGGGTAGGTGGTACTGAGAGGGGAGGGAATGGCTGGGTGGGTCTGAGAGGGAAAGGGTGGAACTGAGAGGAAAGGGTGTGGCTGGGTGTGTGGGGCTGAGAGGGAAGGTGTGGGGTGGGTGGTGCTGAGGGAAGGGGTGGGTGGGTGGGTGGGGCTGAGAGGGAAGGAGTTGGGTGGGTGGGTGGGGCTGAGAGGGAAGAAGTTGGGTGATGGGTGGGGCTGAGAGGGATGGGGTGGGGCTGAGCAGGAAGGGGGAGGGTGCATGGGTTTGTGGGCCTGAGAGTGACTTGGGTGTGTGGGTGGGGCTGAGGGGGAAGGGGGTCGGTGGGTTGGGCTGACAAGGGATGGGGTGGGTGGGTCGGCCTGAAGGGGAGGGGTGTGTATGTGGGTGGGACTGAGACGGGTTGGGGTGGGTGGGTGGGGCTGAGAGGGAAGGGGTTGGGTGGGGCTGAGAGGGAAGGGGCGGGGTGGGTGGGTGAGGCTGAGAGGGAAGGTGGTGAGCGGTTGGGTGGGGCGGAGATTGAAGTGGGTGCATGGGTGGATAGTTGGGGCTGTGAGGGAAGTGGGTGTGGCTGTGAGGGATGGGGGTGGGTGGGTGGTTGGGACTGAGCGGGCAGGGGGTGGGTGTGTGGTTCGGACTGAGTGGGAAGGGGGTGAGTGGGTGAGGCTGACAGTGAAGGGGGAGGGTGGTTGGGTGGGGCTGAGAGCGAAGGTGTTGGGTGTCTGTGTGGGGCTGAAAGGTAAGTGGGTTTGTGGTTGGGTGGGACTGAGAGGGAAGTGGGTGGATGGGTGGGTGGGCGCGGCTGAGAGGGAAGTGGGTGGGTCGGTGGGCGGGGCTGAGAGGGAAGGGGGTGGGTGGGTGGGACTGAGTGGGCAGGTAGTGGGTGTGTTATTGGGGCTGAGTGGGAAGGGAGTGGGTGGGTGGGTGGGGCTGAGAGGGGAGTGGGTGGTTGGGTGGGTAGGGCTGAAAGTGAAGGGGGTGGGTGGTTTGGTGGGGCTCAAAGGGAAGTGGGTGTGTGTTTGGGTGGGGCTGAGAGGGAATGTGGTGGGTGGGTGGGTCTGAGAGGGGAGGGGGTGTGTGGCTGGGTGGGTTTGAGGGCTGAGCGTGTGCGTGGGTAGCCGGAGTTGAGAGTGGAAGGGATGGGTGCGTGGGGGTGAGAGGGTAGGTGTGAGAGGGAAGGTTTGGGTGGGGCTGAGAGGTAAGGTGGAGGTGGGAGGGTGGGGCTGAGAGGGGACGGGGTCTGGGTGGGTGGGGCTGAGAGGGGAGGGAGTGTGTGGTTGTGACTGAGAGGGGAAGGGGTGGGTGGGTGGGGCTGAGAGGGGAGGGTGTGGGTGTGTGGGGCTGAGAGGGAAGGGGTGGGTGGGTGGGGCTGAGAGGGAAGGGGTGGGTGGGTGGGGCTGAGAGGGAAGGGGTGGGTGGGTGGGGCTGAGAGGGAAGCGGTGGGTGTGTGCGTGGGGCTGAGAGGGGAGGGGTGGGTGGGTGGGGCTGAGAGGGGAGGGGTGGGTGGGTGGGGCTGAGAGGGGAGGGGGTGGGTGGGTGGGGCTGAGAGGGAAGGGGTTGTTGGGTGGGTGGGTGGGGATGAGAGGGATGGGGTGGGTGGGTGGGCCTGAGGTGGAGTGGTGTGTATGTGGGTGGGTCTGAGACGGGTGGGTGTGGGTGGATGGGTGTGTGGGGCTGAGAGGGGAGGGGGTGCATGGGTGGATGGCTCAGAGCAGGAATTGGGTGGGTGGGACTGAGCGTGCAATGGGTGGGTGTGTGGTTTGGGCTGAGTGGGAAGGGGGTGAGTGGGTGGGGCTGAGAGTGAAGCGGGTGGGTGGGGTTAAAAGTGAAGGGGGTGGGTTGGTGGGTGGGGCTGAGAGTGAAGGTGGTGGGTGGGTGGGTTGGGCTGAGGGAAGGGTGTGGGTGGGTGGTTGGGGCTGAGAGGGAAGCGGGTGGGGCTCAGAGGGCAGGGGTTGGGTGGGTGAGGCTGAGAGGGAAGGGGCTGGGTGGGTGGGTGGAGCTGAGAGGGAAGGGGCTGGGTGGGTGGATGGAGCTGAGAGGGAAGGGGCTGGGTGGGTGGATGGAGCTGAGAGGGAAGGGGCTGGGTGGGTGGGTGGCGCTGAGAGGGAAGGGGCTGGGTGGGTGGGTGGAGCTGAGAGGGAAGGGGAAGGGCTGTGTGGGTGGGGCGGAGAGGGAGGGGGTGGATGGGTGAGTGGGGCTGTGAGGGAAATGGCTGTGTGGGTGGGTGTGTGGGGCTGAGAGGGAAGGGGGTGGGTTGTTGGGGCTGAGAGTGACGGGGTGGGTGGGGCTGAAAGGGAAGAAGGTGGGTTTGAGAGGGAAGGGGATGGGTGGGTCTGAGAGGGAAGGGGGTGCATGTGTGGTTGGGGCAGAGAGGGGATGGGGTGGGTGGGTGGGTGGGGATGAGAGGGGAGGGGATTGGTGGGTGGGTGAGGCTGAGAGGGAAGGGGGTGGGTGGGTGGGTGAGGCTGAGAGGGAAGGGGGTGGGTGGGGGGGTGGGTCTGAGAGGGAAGTGGGTGTGTGGGTGGGTGGAGCTGAGAGGGAAGTGGGTGGGTGTATGGGGCTGAGAGGGAAGGGGGTGTGCGTGGGTGGGGCTGAGAGGGAAGGGGGTGGGAGGGAGGGTGGGGCTGAGAGGGAAGGAGTGCGAGGGTGGGTGGGGCTGAGAGGGAATCGGAGGGCGTGGGTGCGTAGGTGGGGCTGAGAGGGGAGAGTGTGGGTGGGACTGAGTGGGCAAGGGGTGGGTGTGTGGTTGGGGCGGAGCGGGAAGGGAGTGGGTGGGTGGGTGGGGCTGAGAGGGGAAGGGAAGGGTGCGTGGTGGTGAGAGGGGATGTGGTAGGTGTGAGCGGAAGGCGATGGGTGGGTGGGGATAAGAAGGAAAGGGTGAGATGGAAGAAAGTGTGTGAGAGGCAACAGGGTGTTTGGGTGGGTGGGTTGGTGGGTGGGTTTGAGTGGGAAGGCGGTGTGTGCATGGGGGGTGGAGTGAAGGGGGGGCTGTGTGGTGGGAGAGGGATTTTGGTGGGCAGGTGGGTGAGGTGGAGAGGGAACTGTGTGGTTAGGTGTGTGAGGGGTAGTGGGAAGGGAGTGGGTGGGTGTTGAGGAGAAGAGGGAAGGGGTGGGTGGATGGGTGGGGTGTAGAGGGAAGGTGGTGGCTGGGTCAGTCAGAGAGGGAAGGGGGTGGGTTGGTGGGTGGGGCTGAGAGGGAAGGGGTGGGTGGGTGGATGGGGCTGAGAAGGAAGGGGTGGGTGGGTGGGTGGGGCTGAGAGGGAAGGGGTGGGTGGGTGGGTGGGTGGGGCTGAGAGGGGAGGGGGTGTGTTGGTGGGTGGGTCTGAGAGGGGAGGGGGTGTGTTGGTGGGTGGGTCTGAGAGGGAAGGGGGTGGGTGGCTGGATGGGGCTGAGAGGGAAGGGGTGGGTGGGTGGGTGGGTGAGGCTGAGAGGGAAGGCGGTGGGTGGGTGGGTGGGGCTGAGAGGGAAGGGGGTGTGTGCGTGGGTGAGGCTGAGAGGGGATGGGATGGGAGGGAGGGTGGGGCTGAGTGTGGAGGGCGTGGGTGGGTAGGTGGGGCTGAGAGGGGAGAGGGTGGGTGGGACTGTGGGCAAGGGGTGGGTGGGTTGGCGTGGCCGAGAGGGAAGGGGTGGGTGGGTGGGTGGGGCTGAGCAGTAAGTGGGTGGGTGGGACTGAGTGGGCAAGGGGTGGGTGTGTGGTTGGGATGAGTGGGAAGGGAGTGGGTGGTTGGCTGGGGCTGAGACGGGAGGGGGTGGGTGGGTGGGTAGGGCTGAAAGGGAAGTTGCTGTCTGGTTGGTTGGGGCTGAGAGTGAAGGGGGTGGGTGGGTGGGTGGGGCTGAGAGGGAAGGGGGTGGGTGGGTGCGTGGGGCTGAGAGTGAAGGGGTTGGGTGAATGGGTCTGAGAGGGGTGGTTGTGTGTGGGTGGGTGGGGCTGAGAGGGGAAGGGGTGGGTGCGTGGGGGTGAGAGGGTAGGTGGTAGGTGTGAGAGGGAAGGGGATGGGTGGTTGGGGATAAGATGGAAAGGGTGAGATGGAAGAGGGTGTGTGTGAGAGGCAACAGGGTGTATGGGTGAGTGGGTTGGTGGGTGGGTTTGAGTGGGAAGGTGGTGTGTGCATGGGGGGTAGAGTGAAGGTTGGGCAGGTGGGTGAGGGGGAAAGGGAACTGTGTGGTTAGGTGTGCGAGGGGCAGAGGGAAGGGGGTGGGTGTGTGTTGAGGGCAAGAGGGAAGGGGTGGGTGGATGGGTGGGGTATAGAGGGAAGGTGCTGGCTGGGTCAGTCAGAGAGGGAAGGGCGTGGGTTGGTGAGGGGCTGAGCGGGAAGGGGGTGGGGTTGGTGGATGGGGCTGATACGGAAGGGGGTGTGTGGTTGTGGCTGAGAGGGGAGGGGGTGGGTGGGTGGGTGGGGCTGAGAGGGGAGGGGGTGGGTGTGTGGGTGGGGCTGAGAGGGAAGGGGGTGTGTGGGTGGGGCTGAGAGGGGAGGGGGTGGGTGGGGCTGAGAGGGAAGTTGTGGGTGGGTGGGTCTGAGAGGGAAGGGGTGGGTGGGTGGGTGGGGCTGAGAGGGAAGGGGTGGGTGGGTGGGTGGGGCTGAAAGGGAAGGGGTGGGAGGATGGGTGGGGCTTAGAGGGAAGGGGTGGGTGGGTGGGTGGGGCTGAGAGGGAAGGAAATGGGTGGGTGGGTGGGGCTGAGAGTTAAGTTGTTGGGTGGGTGGTTGGAGCTGAGATGGAAGGAGTTGGGTGGGTGGGTGGGGCTGAGAGGGGAGGGGTTGGGTGGGTGGGTGGGGCTGAACAGGAAGGAGGTGGGTTGGTGGATGGGGCTTTGAGGGAAGGGGAGGCTGTGGGTGAGTGGGTGGGGCTGAGAGGAAAGGGGTTTGCGGGTGTGTGGGTGGGGCTGAGAGTGAAGGGGGTGGGTGGGTGGGGCTGAGAGGGAAGGTGTTGGGTGGGTGGGTGGGGCTGAGAGGGAAGATGGTGGGTGGGTGTGTGGGTGGGACTGAGAGGGATGGGAGTGGAGCTGAGCAGGAAGAGGGAGAGTGGGTGGGTTTGTGGGGCTGAGAGTGAAGTGGGTGGGTGGGTGGCGCTCAGGGGGAAGGGGGTCATTGGGTTGGGCTGACAAGGGATGGGGTGGGTGGGTGGGCCTGAAAGGGAGGGGTGTGTATGTGGGTGGGTCTGAGACAGGTGGGGGTGGGTGGGTGGGGCTGAGAGATAAGGGGATGGTTGGGTTGGTTGGGCAGAGAGGACGGGGGAGTGTGATTGGGTGGAGATGAGAGGGGACGGGTTGTATGGGAGGGTCTGAGAGGGGAGGGTGCAGGTGGGTGGGTGGGGCTGTGGGAAGGGGGCGGGTGGGTGGGTGGGGCTGAGAGGGGAGGGAGTTTTTGGGTGTTTGGGGCTGAGCGGGAAGGTGTTGGGTGGGTGGGTGGGGTTGAGAGGGAACGGGGTGGGTGGGTGGGGCTGGGAGGGAAGGGGTTGGTTGTGTGTGTGGGGCTGGGAGGGAAGGGGGTGGGTGGGTGGGTGGGGCTGAGAGGGAAGAGGTTGGGTGGTTTGGTGGGGCTGAGAGGGAAGGGGGTGGGTGGTTGGGTGGGGCTGAGAGGGAAGGGGGTAAGTGGGTGGGTGGGGCTGAAATTTAAGTGGGTGCATGGGTGGGTAGTTGGGGCTGTGAGGGAAGTGGGTGTGGCTGTGAGGGATGTGTGTGTGTCGGTGGATGTGGCTTAAGGGATGGGGGTGTGTGGGTGGGTTTGGCTGTGATGGATGGGCGTGGGTGGGTGAGTGTGGCTGTGAGGGATGTGTGTGGGTGATTCGGTGTGGCTGTGAGGGATGGGGGTGGGTATGTGGGTGTGGCTGTTAGGGAAGGGGGTGTGTGGGTGGGGCTGAGAGTGAAAGGGGAGGGTGGTTGGGTGGGGCTGAGAGGGTAGGTGGTGGGTGGGTGGGTGGGTGGTGCTGTGAGGGAAGTGGGTGGGTGTGTGGGCGGGGCTTTGAGTGGTGGGTGATTGGGTGGGGCTGAGGAGGAAGGGGGTTGGTGGGTTGGGCTGACATGGGATGGGGTAGTTGGGTGGGCCTGAAAGTGACGGGTGTGTATGTGGGTGGGTCTGAGGGGTGGGTGGGTGGGTGGGGCTGAGAGGGGAGGGGGTGTGTGGGTGGGGCTGAGAGGTGGGGGGTTTTGGTGGGTGGGGCAGAGAGGGAAGGGGGTGTGTGTGTGTGGGTGGCGCTAAGAGGGAAGGGGCTGGATGGGTGTGTTTGGCTGAGAGGGAAGGTGTTGGGTGGGTGGGTGGGTGAGGGGGAGAGGGAAGGGGTGCGTGGATGTGTGGGGTGTAGAGGGAAGGTGGTGGGTGGGTCGGTCTGAGAGGGAAGGGTTTGGATTGGTGGGTTGGGCTGAGAGCGAAGGGGGTAGGTTGGTGGGTGGGGCTGAGAGGGGAGGGGGTGGGTGGGTGTGTGGGGCAGAGATGGAAGGGTGTGGGTTGGTGGGTGGGGCTGAGAGGGGGGGTTTGGGTGGGAGTGAGTTGGAATGGGGTCGGTGGGTTGGGCTGAGAATGGATGGGGTGGATGGGTGGGCCTGAGGGGGAGTGGTATGTATGTGCGTGGGTCTGAGACGGGTGGGTTTGGGTGGATGGGTGTGTGGGGCTGAGAGGGGAGGGGGTGCATGGGTGGATGGCTCGGAGCAGGAATTGGGTGGGTGGGACTGAGCGTGCAAGGGGTGGGTGTGTGGTTCGGGCTGAGTGGGAAGGGGTGAGTGGGTAGTGCTGAGAGCGAAGGAGGTGGGTTGGTGGGTGGGGCTGAGAGGGAAGCGGGTGGGTGGGTGGTTGGGGTTGAGAGTGAAGCGGGTGAGTGGGTGGGAGGAATTAAATGTGAAGGAGGTGGATGGGTGGGTGGGGCTGAGAGTGAAGGTGATGGGTGGGTGGGTGGGGCTGAGGGAAGGGTGTGGGTGGGTGGTTGGGGCTGAGAGGGAATGGGGTAGGTGGGTGGGGCTGAGAGTGAAGCGGGTGGAGCTGAGAGGGCAGGGGTTGGGTGGGTGGGTGGAGCTGAGAGGGAAGGGGATGGGTGGGTGGGTGGAGCTGAGAGGGAAGGGGCTGGGTGGGTGGGCCTGAGAGGAATGGGGGTGGGGCTGAGCAGGAAGGGGGAGGGTGGGTGGGTTTGTGGGCCTGAGAGTGAAGTGGGTGGGTGGGTGGGGCTGAGGGGGTAGGGGGTCGGTGGGTTGGGCTGACAAGGGATGGGGTGGGTGGGTGGGCCTGAAGGGGAGGGGTGTGTATGTGGGTGGGACTGAGACGGGTTGGGGTGGGTGGGTGGGGCTGAGAGGGAAGGTGTTGGGTGGGTGGGTGGGGCTGAGAGGAAAGGGGTGGGGTGGGTGGGTGGGGCTGAGAGGGAAGGTGGTTAGTGGGTGAGTGGGGCTGAGATTGAAGTGGTTGCATGGGTGCGTAGTTGGTGCTGTGAGGGAAGTGGGTGTGGCTGTGAGGGATGGGGGTGGGTGGGTGGTTGTGACTGAACGGGCAGGGGGTGGGTGTGCGGTTCGGACTGAGTGGGAAGGGGGTGAGTGGGTGAGGCTGAGAGTGAAGGGGGAGGGTGGTTGGGTGGGGCTGAGAGCGAAGGGGTTGGGTGTGTGTGTGGGGCTGAAAGGTAAGTGGGTTTGTGGTTGGGTGGGGCTGAGAGGGTAGGGGGTGGGTGGGTGGGTGGGGCTGAGAGGGAAGTGAAGTGGGTGGGTGGGTGGGCGCGCCTGAGAGGGAAGTGGGTGGGTCGGTGGGCGGGGCTGAGAGGGAAGGGGGTGGTGGGTGGGACTGAGTGGGCAGGGAGTGGGTGTGTGATTGGGGCTGAGTGGGAAGGGAGTGGGTGGGTGGGTGGGGCTAAGAGGGGAGTGGATGGGTGGGTGGGTAGGGCTGAAAGTGAAGGGGGTGGGTGGTTGGGTGGGGCTGAAAGGGAAGTGGGTGTGTGTTTGGGTGGGGCTGAGAGGGAATGGGGTGGGTGGGTGGGTCTGAGAGGGGAGGGGATGTGTGGCTAGGTGGGGTTGAGAGCTGAGCGTGTGCGTGTGTAGCTGGGGTTGAGATTGGAAGGGATGGGTGCGTGGGGGTGAGAGGGTGGTGTGAGAGGGAAGGTTTGGGTGGGAGGGTGGGGCTGAGAGGGGCCGGGGTGGGTGAGTGGGTGGGGTTGAGATGGGAGGGTGTGGGTGTGTGGGTGGGGCTGAGAGGGGAGGGGATGTGTGCGTGGGGCTGAGAGGGAAGGGGTGGGTGGGTGCGGCTGAGAGGGAAGGGGTGGGTGTGTGCGTGGGGCTGAGAGGGGAGGGTTGGGTCGGTGGGGCTGAGAGGGAAGGGGTGGGTGGGTGGGTGGGTCGGGCTGAGAGGGAAGGGGTGGGTGGGTGGGTCGGGCTGAGAGGGAAGGGGTGGGTGGGTGGGTGGGGCTGAGAGGGAAGGGGTGGGTGGGTGAGGGGGCTGAGAGGGAAGGGGTGGGTGGGTGGGTGGGGCTGAGATGGAAGGAGTTGGGTGGGTGGGTGGGGCTGAGAGGGGAGAGGTTGGGTGGGTGGGTGGGGCTGAGAGGGAAGGACTTTGGTGGGTGGGTGGGGCTGAGATGGAAGGGATTGAGTGGGTGGGTTGGGCTGAGCAGGAAGGAGGTGGATTGGTGGATGGGGCTTTGAGGGAAGCGGATGCTGTGGGTGAATGGTGGGGCTGAGAGGAAAGGGGTTGGCGGGTGTGTGGGTGGGGCTGAGAGTGAAGGGGGTGGGTGGGTGGGTGGGGCTGAGAGTGAAGGGGGTGGGTGGGTGGGTGGGTGGGGCTGTGAGTGAAGGGGGTGGGTGGGTGGGTGGGGCTGTGAGTGAAGGGGGTGGGTGGGTGGGTGGGGCTGAGAGTGAAGGGGGTGGGTGGGTGGGTGGGGCTGAGAGGGAAGGTGTTGGGTGGGTGGGTGGGTGGGGCTGAGAGGGATGGGGGTGGGGCTGAGCAGGAAGAGGGTGGGTGGGTGGGTTTGTGGGGCTGAGAGTGAAGTGAGTGGGTGGGTGTGGCTCAGGGGGAAGGGGGTCATTGGGTTGCGCTGACAAGGGATGGGGTGGGTGGGTGGGCCTGAAGGGGAGGGGTGTGTATGTGGGTGGGACTGAGACGGGTTGGGGTGGGTGGGTGGGGCTGAGAGGGAAGGGCGGGGTGGGTGGGTGGGGCTGAGAGGGAAGGTGGTTAGTGGGTGAGTGGGGCTGAGATTGACGTGGTTGCATGGGTGGGTAGTTGGTGCTGTGAGGGAAGTGGGTGTGGCTGTGAGGGATGGGGTGGGTGGGTGGTTGGGACTGAGCGGGCAGGGGGTGGGTGTGTGGTTCGGACAGAGTGGGAAGGGGGTGAGTGTGTGAGGCTGAGAGTGAAGGGGGAGGGTGGTTGGGTGGGGCTGAGAGCGAAAGTGTTGGGTGTGTGTGTGTGTGGCTGAAAGGTTACTTGGTTTGTGGTTGGGTGGGGCTGAGAGGGTAGGGGGTGGGTGGGTGGGGCTGAGAGGGAAGTGGGTGGGTGGGTGGGTGGGCGCGGCTGAGAGGGAAGTGGGTGGGTTTGTGGGCGGGGCTGAGAGGGAAGGGGTGTGAGTGGGTGGGACTGAGTGGGCAGGGAGTGGGTGTGTGATTGGGGCTGAGTGGGAAGGGAGTGGGTGGGTGGGGCTGAGAGGGGAGTGGATGGGTGGGTGGGGCTGAGAGGGGAGTGGATGGGTGGGTGGGG
This sequence comes from Isurus oxyrinchus, assembly GCA_026770705.1. NCBI lineage: Eukaryota > Metazoa > Chordata > Chondrichthyes > Lamniformes > Lamnidae > Isurus > Isurus oxyrinchus. The sequence continues at coordinate 88,795 of JANJGN010002028.1, forward strand.
CTGAGAGGGGAGTGGATGGGTGGGTGGGTGGGTGGGCGCGGCTGAGAGGGAAGTGGGTGGGTTTGTGGGCGGGGCTGAGAGGGAAGGGTGTGAGTGGGTGGGACTGAGTGGGCAGGGAGTGGGTGTGTGATTGGGGCTGAGTGGGAAGGGAGTGGGTGGGTGGGGCTGAGAGGGGAGTGGATGGGTGGGTGGGGCTGAGAGGGGAGTGGATGGGTGGGTGGGTAGGGCTGAAAGTGAAGGTGGTTTGGTGGGGCTGAAAGGGAAGTGTGTGTGTGTGAGGGGAGGCGTTGGGTGGGTGGGTGGGGGCTGAGAGGGAAGGGGTTGAGTGCGTGGCTGGGGCTGAGCAGAAAGGAGGTGGATTGGTGGATGGGGCTTTGAGGGAAGGGGACGCTGTGGGTGAGTGGGTGGGGCTGAGAGGAAAGGGGTTGGCGGGTGGGTGGGTGGGGCTGAGAGGGAAGGTGTTGGGTGGGTGGGTGGGTGGGGCTGAGAGGGTTGGGAGAGGGGCTGAGCAGGAAGAGGGAGGATGGGTGGGTTTGTGGGGCTGAGAGTGAAGTGAGTGGGTGGGTTTAAGGGGGAAGGGGGTCGTTGTGTTGGGCTGACAAGGGATGGTGTGGGTGGGTGGGTCTGAAGGGGAGGGGTGTGTATGTGGGTTCGTCTGAGATGGGTGGGGGTGGGTGGGTGGGGCTGAGAGGGGAGGGGATGGGTGGGTTGGTTGGGCAGAGAGGACAGGGGGAGTGTGGTTGGGTGGAGATGAGAGGGGACGGGTTGTGTGGGAGGGTCTGAGAGGGGAGGGTGTGGGTGGGTGGGTGGGGCTGTGTGAAGGGGGTGGGTGGGTGGGTGGGGCTGAGGGGAGGGAGTTTTTGGGTGTTTGGGGCTGAGCGGGAAGTTGTTGGGTGGGTGGGTGGTGTTGAGAGGGAACGGGGTGGGTGGGTGGGGCTGGGAGGGAAGGGGGTGGTGGGTGGGGCTGAGAGGGCATGTGTTGGGTGGGTTGGTGGGGCTGAGAGGGCAGGGGGTGGGTGGTTGTGTGGGGCTGAGAGGGAAGGGGGTGTGTGGGTGGGTGGGTCTGAAATTGAAGTGGGTGCATGGGTGGGTAGTTGGGGCTGTGAGGGAAGGGGGTGGGTCGGTGGATGTTGCTGTGAGGTATGGGGGTGTGTGGGTGGGTTTGGCTGTTATGGATGGGGGTGTGTGGGTGGGTTTGGCTGTGATGGATGGGGGTGGGTGTGGCTGTGAGGGATATGTGTGGGTGAGTGGGTGTGGCTGTGAGGGAAGGGGGTGAGTGGGTGGGGCTGAGAGTGAATGGGGAGGGTGGTTGGGTGGGGCTTGAGGGTAGGGGGTGGGTGGGTGGGTGGGTGGTGCTGTGAGGGAAGTGTGTGGGTGTGTGGGCGGGGCTTTGAGTGAAGTGGGTGGGTGGGTGGGGCTGAGGAGGAAGGAATTTGATGGGTTGGGCTGACATGGGATGGGGTGGTTGGGTGGGCCTGAAGGGGAGGGGTGTGTATGTGGGTGTGTCTGTGATGGGTGGGGGTGGGTGGGGCTGAGAGGGGAGGGTGTGGGTGGGTGGGTGGGGCTGAGAGGGGAGGGCGTGGGTGGGTGGGTTGGGCTGAGAGGGCAGGGGGTGTCTGGGTGGTTGGGTGTGAGAGGGGAGGGGGTGGTTTGGTGGGTGGGGCAGAGAGGGCAGGGGGTGGGTGTGTGGGTGGCGCTGAGAGGGAAGGGGCTGGATAGGTGTGTTTGGCTGAGAGGGAAGGTGTTGGGTGGGTGGGTGGGTGAGGGGGAGAGGGAAGGGGTGCGTGGATGTGTGGGGTGTAGAGGGAAGGTGGTGGGTGGGTCGGTCTGAGAGGGAAGGGTTTGGATTGGTCGGTTGGGCTGAAAGGGAAGGGGGTGGGTTGGTGGGTGGGGCTGAGAGAGGAGGGGGTGGTTGGGTGGGCTGGGCTGAGAGGGAAGGGGGTGGGTTGGTGGGTGGGGCTGAGAGGGGTGGGGGTGGGTGGGACTGAGTTGGAAGGGGGTCGATGGGTTGGGCTGAGAAGGGATGTGGTGGGTGGGTGGGCCTGAGGGGGAGTGATGTGTATGTGGTTGGGTCTGAGACGGGTGGGTGTGGGTGGATGGGTGTGTGGGGCTGAGACGGGAGGGGATGCATGGGTGGATGGCTCGGAGCAGGAATTGGGTGGGTGGGACTGAGCGTGCAACGGGTGGGTGTGTGGTTCGGGCTGATTGGGAAGAGGGTGAGTGGGTGGGGCTGAGAGTGAAGGGGGAGGGTGGTTGGGTGGGGCTGAGAGCGAAGGAGGTGGGTTGGTGGGTCTGAGAGTGAAGGGGGTGGGTGGGTGGGGCTGAGTGAAGGGGGTGGATGGGGTTGAGAGTGAAGGGGGTGGGTGGGGCTGAAAGAGAAGAAGGTGGGTTAGAGAGGGAAGGGGATGGGTGGGTGGTTGGGGCTGAGAGGGAAGGGGGTGGATGGGTCTGAGAGGGAAGGGGGTGCGTGTGTGGTCGGGGCTGAGAGGGGATGGGGCGGGTGGGTGGGTGGGGATGAGAGGGGATTGGTTGGTGGGTGGGTGAGGCTGAGAGGGGAAGGGTTGGTTTGGTGGGTGGTGCTGAAAGGGAAGGGGGTGGGGGGGTGGGGCTGAGAGGGAAGTGGGTGGGTGTGTGGGTGGAGCTGAGAGGGAAGTGGGTGGGTGGGTGCGGCTGAGAGGGAAGGGGGTGTGCGTGGGTGGGGCTGAGAGGGAAGGGGGTGGGAGGGAGGGTGGAACTGAGTGTGGAGGGCGTGGGTGCGTAGGTGGGGCTGAGAGGGGAGAGTGTGGGTGGGACTGAGTGGGCATGGGGTGGGTCTGTGGTCGGGGCTGAGCGTGAAGGGAGTGGGTGGGTGGGTGTGGCTGAAAGGGAAGTGGGTGTGAAGGTGGGTG